>VZTE01002615.1:205241-269726 GCA_013397775.1 Eulacestoma nigropectus | reverse complement strand
TTTTAGTTTTTTTTTTTTTTTTTTTTTTAATTAAGAAGGAAATTGAGGCCGCAGAAAGGAAAATATGCAACTATACTTGAATACCTTTCACTTAAAAACTGAAACTGCATCCCAAGTTATAAGATAATATGAAGGAACACCTGAAGAGTTTAGCTGCCTATCTAATGATAAAAGCCCCACTTTTTCTAAGGAACATAGATAGCAGGCAGAAATTACTTAAATTCACTTACAAGAACTTTGAAATGTTGATATTCAATAACAATTATTTGCCTCTGGAAATGTGAATAAAAACTTCTCAAGATCAACACATCAAATTTGCTGCAGCTCTGAAAGGAAATTGCTTGTTAAGACGTTTTCAAAGAATATTAAAATTGGTAAGCATAACAAGGAAAACAGATTAATTCTGTGTATTAGATGTAGACCAAAATATACTGCTGGAAAGGTGTAATGAATTGCAAGTCAAAGCTGTAAAACTGTGTTGGTTTTTGATAGGCATAACATTGTCTCTTTTAAAGGCATCAGAGGTCACAATGCAGATCCCCCATGGCCTTCAATTAGTGCAGCTTTCACGGGGATAGTTAAGTGTAAAGCTTGAGTTTGAGCTCAAGTCAATGGAAGAAGTCTCTTCTGCCTCTTCAGCTGATATGCTGTGGTTGCTGTTTGGGAACCTTTCTGTACTTGCATGTTCCAGAGTGTCAGACATTACCCATTCTCAGTGGACCATTTTTAGCTTTTATCTCCAGTCTTTCTTTGCGGCCTCTAGATATTCTGGCTAGTGTCATTTTCTCTGCAGCAAATTTACTTTCCTGATCTTGGAGACTCTCTGGCCATTCACCATAGTAAGTATTACTGCGCTTTCTTGGAAGTGCAAAATTCCTTTTATTTGACCGAGTCTCATTTCCTGTACTTTTCTGTTCACCCATTTATAACTTTTCCAGCCATGTGTACAACCTTCCTTCTGCATCTCAGTGATTGTGGATGTGATTGGGTGACATACCTCAGCAATTTACAGGATAGCTGCCCTGAAAACCTTACCTTTGGGTGTCAGAGTGAGCTGAGTCAGGGCAGTGAATTAGGCGAAGATTGATCCTGCTCTGTCTGTAGTCAAGATGGGCAGCATTTTGGCAGGTTAGCTTTGGAAATTTTTTTGCCCTGGGTTCTAATGTAAAGTGATAAAGCAGAATACTGCCAGGATATAAAGGACAGAAAGGGACTAATCAGAAAGATACCTATTGCAGCAAGTATACCTGGTATCTGTTTCTTTGTTATCACTGAAGGCAAATGCTTAGCATGCTTGTTGCAATGTGTTCTTGAGATCAATCTCTTATTTTGTTTTAATAGTCACACTAAAATCTAAATGAAACAAACTTACACAGACGATTACCTGTTCTGAAGGTAAAACAGCACATGATGGTTTTATGGTTGGTAATAAGGAAGAATTTTTTTGTTTAGAGAGTATACTGCTACACTCCTCCATGCACATTTTGCATTGGGAAATTACTTCACTCCTGATAATCTGTAAATTTGAAAGTTATTGATGGAAATTTGAAAAAAAATTTCCTAGTTCATCAAACTTTATTGTTAATTTTCTATTTTACAGGCCACATTTTACCCAGGGTTTATACTTCTCTTAACTTACTGTTAGCAAGGGAATGGTACAATGTGTGTAGGTGTTAGACATCTTCTGCAGTAAAGCACAATGTTACAGTAGTAACTTATATCCTCCCTAGAATTATAATCAGTGCCATTATGACTGTAAAAACCCTAAAATTTAGGTAGCTGTGTTGTACATCGTGGATGTCATTATCGAAGTATTGCCTGTCCTGGGCTTTGTAAGCAGTCATTTAAATCTGTGACATATTAAGCTTAATGTACTCGTTTCAAAACATTACTGCTTCATTGTATTGAGTAAGAGGAATGTTATCGACAGGACTTAAATTTCTACTTACAATGGTTTATCATTTTCCTTACTAATCAATACATCACACAGCCACATTATATATAACGACAAATTACTGATTCTCAGATCAAAATAAAGAAAAAGAGATGGGGATTGTTGCTGGGAGATTCAACATTAGATGATCACTGTTTGTTGTTTGTTAAAGTGCTGGTCTTCCCAACATCTATACCTTTTCTACAGTTCAAAGGAGTATTTGAAGGAGGTGAGCATTATTCTTCAACAAATCCTGAAGACAGGGAGCCCTGGAATCCTCTGTGTTTAGAACCATCATTTAATGCATGATAGAATTGGGTTTCCTTTCTGATGGGACGCTTCCAAAAGTAGCTGCAGCTTATCCTGAATTGTACTTTCCCCTTAGGAGAAGACCCTCCCCTCTTTCCTCTCAAAGGGGTCTCCTGCATCTGAACAACGCACAGAATTAATTTCTGATGACTGCACTACAACACCTAAAATTGTCATTTTGATCAGTCAGCTAACTCAGCTTGATTTTGCTGATAGCACATGTTAAGGCCACATGTGCTGTATTTAAGCTTTAAAAGTCTTGTCCCCATGGCAGTAGCAAGGAAGGACGAGTTAGCCAGGACTGTCCAACCACCTCACCAGGGAGCAGGACAGCATTTGGGCAGCTCCAGCCCTGGGCAGTGGGTGTTTTCCCAGGGGTGGCAACAAGTAGCCAAATCCTGCCAGCAAATAATAATCTCAATGTCCTTACACTAGTTTCCTAGTGCCTCCTGAAAGGAAATAAAGTATATATCTATGTATATATATTTATAATGTATATGTAGCTAAAATAAGATATATCTCTAAAATGCATAAGAGATTTTGAATCTCAGTAAAACATTTTAGACTATGGTAGCAAAGCAAGCACCTCCTCTAAGCTCTCTTATTCATGTTTTGACAGATGACGAAGAATTTGAATAAAAAGAAAGTTATGAAATCCTAATATGTATTTTGCTAGTCTGATTTACATGCTGCCATGTCAGTAAGCCAGTGATTGCTGAATCACATTTCTAATTGGGAGACATGATGTCAGGGAGTGTTACTAACAAGATTCCAAGGTAGAAGAGAAAACTCTTTATGTGTGTGTGTAAGACAAGTCATGCTCACATGCACTGTTCTGCCTAACCTGGCATAGTTTATTGTTTGACAGGTTGTGATATTCGGTTGACTCTATACAGTTGACAAAATTGTCTCAGAATTTATCTATTCTGTCTTTTTAGCCTGCAGCTAACATGGTAGCCTCTACCTACTCTGGACATGATCACAAGTCCTTTCTTTGCATTGGGAATCCAGACAGTAACTGGAATATAAAGTTATAATTTAAATAGGATTTTTCTGTTATTATCAGATGCTAGGTAGTAACTTTTTAAAATACCATCCATCATTAATTTCTGTCTGAATTATTTACACACACAAAATAGGAATACAGGTGTTGAAATATATATATAATTATATGATATATAATGATGAAAAGATATTTTATTTCCTCATAAATTAGGATAATATTTATAATGACAATGTTTATATGGCTATCAGGAAGTAAAATGTATGTTTTGATGTTTGAAGCAGTTTGAAACAAAGGCCTACACAAACCTTTATCGTCTGTGCATATAATCTTGGGGACTCATTATTTCTTTTTACTTAAGGAAAACCTTTTCTGATGTTCTTCAACAGCCTGTAGGCAATAAATTGAAGTATGATTTTTAAATTAAATTTTCGTTTCTGCTTTCTGATAATGTTATGAAAACATACAGGTACAGGCTACTAAATAAATTATATGTTTCAATTTTTATCTGCTCGAAGCTGAATCGCAGGCAGGAAATCCTTACATTTATAGTTGCATTTTGGAATGTATTTGCTTCCTCTCTTTATCTCTCTTACTTCCCCTGCAATACACTGCTTTTTTGGCTTTGATGACATGGCTAGTCTCACTTCGGGTACTGGTGGGCATGGGCTGACTGCAGAAACAAAACAGTGGTAAGAGTTGCCCTGTATAAGGGAAGCAGCATATACATGTAGCCAAGAGAATTTTGGAATGGTTTCTAGAGCAGTGTCTCCAAAACAGCTGACTCTTGAACTGCTATCTTTTTCTTAGTTCCGCCTCTTGCATGTATGAGAATGTTCATGTACACAACAAACTACTACTTGAAATATAGGTGTTGTCTGTCCGCATACGGATGGCCTCAAAATCAAATTTTTGGTCAGAACTTTCAAAAGATAACCTTATTTTTTCCTTGAAGATACTGCCATTTCGTTCATTGTTTATTTAGGTAATAACAACAGTGGCAGGTGAAAGCATGGTGGGTTCACCTCATACTGTTTCAGTCATGAAAAAGTTATGGTGCTCATTTCTGCAAAATTTGTAATTACGATTCTGCTCCTTAAAAAGGAAAAGTTGTTTTGATCTCATGGTAAATAGGTCATATATAACTGGCTGGCTTGTTCAGTACTCAATTGAAAATCATGGTATGAAAGCGTTAAATTTATCTGTATTGCTTCCTATGTGTAATGGTGTGGTGGCCTGACCTAGGCTGGCCACTGGACCTCCACCCAGAAGAGGCAGGGTGGGAAAATAAATTTAAAAACTTGTAGGTTGAAATAAAGACAGAGAGATCCCTAAATGATTACTGTCATGGACAAAACAGTCTCAACATGGGGAAAATTGATGTAATTTATTGCCAACTAAAATATGTTTAGATAGTGAGAAGAAAAGGCAAAATTTAAACCCCACCTTCCTCCCACTTGTCCACTCCTTTTTCCCAAGCTCCCCTTTACTTCCACATTCCCAAATCATCTGCCTGCTCCCCAGCAATGTCCTGAGCAGCAGAGGGGGATAGGTAATCAGTGCTGTGGTCAGTATGTAACAGATCCTTTCTGCTGCTCCTTCCTTCTCACTCTGTTACCCTGCTCCGGTGTGGGGTTCTTCCCATGGCGTAATGTCCTTTAGGAAACAATCACCTGCTCCTCCATGTTCTTCACTAGACTTTTGTATGCAGGTGGTTTCCACTCTGGTAGCCTAGAGGGGCAGAGGAGGAAGGACCATGGTGAGAGGGACCACACAAAGAAGGGGAAACACAGTATTTCTGTAAACTACTAAAGATACCAGTGATATCTAGGCACTGAAACCAAATACATTTTAATAAACAGTCTTTAATAACTGGAGAAATGGAAGGTAACTAATATTTCTTTCACCAATCCAGATGGTGGCTGAAATGTTTCAAAACATTTTGCTTTTATTATGCTTTTATTATTTTATTACTGCTAAGATAAAAAAGAGAGGGAATTATTTGCTGTTGAAGAAAATCAATGACTGAATGTTGAGCTTGAAATGTGGAGTTATAGCCTCAGATGTGGTAAACTCACATTCATCTGCTGAGAAAAATGTTTTAGTTGATTTCTGTACTTTAGCTGATGCTGTTACATCCAGAGTGACACTATGGAATTAACTGAAGTTGTACCAGTGAAAAGGTAAAAAGTATTTTCTAAAACTCTACAGAGTAAATAACCTCTTGTCTTCTACTGTGGTTGATAAATTCAGTATCTTCTCTCATTTCTTAGCTCCCTAATTCTTCTCTATGGCAATTCAACACTCTTCAGGTCTCTCTTTTGAGAGCCCTGAACATTCCTGCTTCTTTTTTTCAAGGAACATGTTGAATTGTGATCATTTTTATGCTTGTATAAAATGCATAGTCTTTCTTCAGCTTAAAAAAGGCAATGATGTCCATGCTACTTTAGAAATTTTTACTTGATTAGCCCTGACACGTGCACAGTTGAGAGAAATTATTTTAGAAGAAACAGATGGAAAATATAGTGAAATTTACATTTTAATCTTCTTTCCCTGGTACTTGCTTGGCTTTTTTTTTTCCCTCCTATACAAAAAGCATATAAGTTGCACTAATCTGGGAGATGAATCAGTTGAGTCTTGGCAAATACTGCTGACATTATGTTACCAAAAATCCCCTAGGATATGAAAATTTTTTTCTAATCATCACTTGGAATGATCATAACTTTAGTTTTAAGAGGATGCTATCTGTCAAAATGTCCTTGAGATAGGCACATTTCTATTTTTTTGTTTTTGTTGTTTGCTTTTGATTTTGCTGAGGAAATGTCACTTTTCAACTTACTGCTGAGAATATAAGATTTAATTTGATTTTGAATTTGATATCAGTGGTATCTCCAATAGCTGCTAACAGCCTGACCTTTCAGAGGGAATAATTATGCAGGCTTTCTTAGGACATATGTTTTACCTTTTTAGAATTATAGACTTGTCTTTAGACATTTAAGATGAATTTTGATAATAGTGCAAATAGAATGCCACATTTGTAGTAATGCCACATTAGTAGTAATACCTCCATTAGTAACTGGATATGCTTGAAAAGGTCTGATTAATTTTTTGTTTATGGTGGCATAATTAAATTTCATTTACTGCTAAAATCATCCTCAAAGCCATCCTAAAATGACAACTGTAACCATCATATCCACTGAAAAAGTCAACTTGGGATGAAAATGGGCATCTGGAACCTGGGAGTTTAAACATTAGGAATATAGTAACCAAATACTTAAGGAAAAAGTGAAAATTAAGATGTGGAAATATCATTAGATACTTCCCTGTATATTGTGGTTCATGTATTCATTTCCTTAAAGGAGTGAGGTTCTGCACATCAATAAATTGGAGAGAGACAGTTCTAGGATATATACACTGCTGACTGAAATAATCAAAGAAATTGAATTGTATAGCATTCATAAAGAAAGAGATTTTATGCTAAATTCTTTATCAATTTATTCAAGAAAAAAATCGAATTTTAAATCTGTAGTGTCCATTTGCATTGGAGTGCTTTTCTTAAGCTCCTGCTGAAAGCTGTATGCTAGAAAATACCTTCATCTGCTAAGGCTGACTGAATATTGCTTACAGAGGTTGTGGTTGGTCCATCTCTGCAGTTTGTTAAAACAGGCTGAACAAGTATCTTATGATGGACTCTGAATTACATACATAGCTGATTTTGCCCTGAGGTAGAGGGGAAGGTGAGGTGTCTTGCTGAGGTACATTCTGAGCTTGTGCTGTTATATTATGTTCATGAGGTACTTACAAATTACAACAACAAAAAAAGGTGGTGTGCATGGGAGAATAGGGAGAATGAAGTACTTGGATTACTGCACTGTGAAACAGCAAATGTGGCATATCTCTCTCCCAGTTATACTGGTTGTGTCAATGCTTCCCTTTCCTCTCCAAGGCAAAGTCAATAGAACCTGTGCTTATCTTGCTTTTGTTGGGTTTTTTCTTACAGCTGTATGATTAAAATATGTACGTGCTGTGTTTTCTGATTCAATATAGCAATTAAGAAACAAAGAAAAAAGAGTTTCCAGTGATTTCAAACAATTAATTCCCAAGTTAAAACTTCTAATTAAGGTGTTGCTCACCTAAAGCTCTAACTAAAGGAAAATGTGGAAGTATTTGTTTAAAGGGTTGTCTCAGAGGTGTAGGAAGAGCATAAGGTGCTGCCTTTTAGCAGCTGAATATTTGTGCGCACAGAACAGAGCAACCCAGAGCAGGCAGAATATTAGTGCTGCATCACCCTTTTCTGCACACTTTGCAGCTGACCTTGCAAATCATACAACATAAGAACGTTATCGTTTTCTGTTAGAGACAAATTATTAATGTTCAGGTGCAAATCCCAGCAAATGTATTTGAAGGCATGCACAGTACTACCAATTTAATTTTATATGTTGGCTTTTCATAGGTATATCCTCAATATAGTCCAGAAAACCTTAGTTTCTTTCTGGTGTTAGGATTTGCTATTGTGATTTGAACATCTCCTATTATTCAGTGAGTAACTTAGTGATTACACAAAGAACATTCATTCACTGTAAAAGCTCAAGGATGGCTTTCTACCTAATGAATAATTTGTTCTTAGTAGTGAAGGATACAATGTATTTTGTGTTAGGTACAGAAGTACATTAGAGTCCTGTCTTTACTGGAAAGAATTGCACAGGGTGAAATGCAAAACAAAGATGAAAGGAAAAAATGCAGCAATATATAGGATACGACTGGGATAGTCATATTAGCCCTCACATGCATGTGTTTTGTGCAGATGTATTTGTGAATGAAAGGGAAGTTGAAGACACATGAAATAGTTCCACTAATTCTTTTCCTTCCTACAATGGCTATTGACTGTTTTAAGTTCTTTGGCCCTAAATTAGTAAAATATACACTGAAGTTTGAAGTTAGGAGAAAGCTTCTCTTTTTTTAAGTGATCCACTTCTGAAACAGGAGCAGAGAAATAAAATCATTTTGCAGCACACCTTATTGATACTCTCACAACTGTGAAAAGACTCATAAATGATGCACAGACTTGGAAGCAGAGGCATAAGAAAGGGAAGGACTAACAATTTCTTGTGTACTAAACCCTAATGATATACTGCTTATAATTTTGCAGTATTTACTTTAACTTTGCTGGTAGAAGTTAGATATTCATAGCTGTATAATGATTTTCTTAATAATTGTATTGGTATTGAAATTCAGAGCTCTGAGCAACTTAAATTTGGTCTTTGTTTCTGGCTCTATGCAAGAGGAGCTGTTTATTGGAGAGCTTCTCTTTTTTGATGACATTTAATTTCTATGTCACAAATTATTTTGTCAATTTTGTGTATCTTTTAAGATGATTAACTATATTAGCTAAAATAAAAGTTCAGAAATATTTATTTCATGAATATTTGAGCAGAAGACCATGTTTACCTTCTTCAGACCGTTTCTGCGGAATAATTTCTGAAACTTTACTGTTCTTTTGGCATTGTTTTCTTTACATTGTATAGATTTAATACCCAAGACATATATTTAAAGGAGGTAAGGAGAAACGTGTTTTGTAAATTATGTTATAATAATGCCAGCCTATTCTGTCTGTAGTGAATAAAGTTTCATGGTATAAGACACCTGTCTGCTAAGAAAAAAGCAATAGTTTTCCATCTCTAGAGGTCCCTTTTTCTCTTAGGAAGCAGCACAAGCTTAGCAACAGAACAAACATCTACACTTTTGATATGTGTATTCAGGTGTACTGTTTCCAAATTATGAGACTTAAACAAATATAGCAACTTCTTTAATATAGTCTCCTCTTATCCAGCAGGTCAAGGACTGCTGTTTATGGTTAAGGTCTCCCTTTTATAGATATGAAAGAGGCTGCATTCCAGTGTGCACTTTGTGTTCAGTACATCCTTGGCAAGTGACAGCATTGGACTTCCTTGCTGTATGCCTTTCTCTCCGTTGTGATTAACATAAGGCATTGTGGATTAGTATTTGTTAAAATATCTTTTGTCAATCACTAGAACTTTTCTGGAGACCTTTTGACATTTGTAGCAGCTAATAAACTAGTTATATAAATGTCTTTAATGTTTTCCAAAACTGTTTTACATGAAATTCTCAAAGTTCACAATGTGTTTTAAAGAGATGATAGAGTGGTTTTGGTGATAGAGATGATCTTTAGACACCTACTTGGCTTAAGACAGAAAGTGTACATTTTCATTTGTACATCTGATTGTTATGTCATTCCCCTCTATAATATGTTAGTGCTGAATACATAGTCTTTGTTAATGCTTACACAGTGGTATTATGGAATCCCAGAAAGGCTGGTGTTAGAGACTCCTCTAAAAGTCAACTATTCCAAGTTCCTGGATCAGAGAATGCTAAACTAGAGCAAGTTGTCCAGGGCTATGTCCAGTTCAATATTGACTACCTCCAAGGATGGAGAGCCCATAGACTCTGAGCAACCTGTTCAGTGTTCAACTACTCTCATAATAAAAAGTATTTTTCTTTTACTTGTACGGATTTCTGCATTTCAGTTTGTTCCTGTTGCCTTCTGTCCTGTCACTGGATATGCGAGATATCTGGAGGTCTTAGCTCCATCTTCTTTCTCCCCTTCCATCAAGTATTTTTCCATGTGGCTGAGATTGCTGTCTGAGACTCCTCCAGGCTGAACAGTCCTAGCTCTCTTAGTCTCTCCTCCTTGGTCTGTTTGTTGTCTTTGTGACTCTTCACTGCACTCATTTCAATATGTCCATATGTCTCCTGGAGACAGGAGTTTAGGACTGGACCCAGCACTCCAGGAGTACCTCACCAAGGCTGGTTAGAGGGGAAGGATCACATCCTTCTACCTGCTGACAGCATTTCTAATGCAGCACAGGAGACTGTCTAAGGGCACACTGCTGGTTAATGTTCAACTTGTGGTCCAGCAGGGCCTCCAGATCCTTTTCGGCACACCTGCTTTCCAGACAGCTACATTAGCTATTGCTTGGTGTCATTCTTCCCCAGGTGGAGGTCTTTACACTTCCCACTCTTAATGTCGTAACCCATTTGACCTTCCCATTGACGCTAACCTGAAATGTGGCGCAACCATTTGACCTATCAGTCACTCCTGCTTGTTTTCTATTATCAGCAAATGTGCTGAGAGTGCACTTTGCCCATCATCCAGGCTGTTAATAAAAACGTTGAATGGTATTTTCCTCAATATGCACTCCTGGAGTTCAGCAGAAAAGAATGACCTACAGCTAGACTTTCTGCAACTGATGGCACATGTTTTTTTTCATTACACTCAAACACTTACACCTTGGTTTCACCCAAGAAATATAGCTGTGCTTGGGATACCACTGTTGTTGAGAGTTGACTAAATTGCTCATACTTGAACTACATTTGAAAATTTTTTATTTGGAAGTCTGGATATGATGGAAAATTGATAATGGCAAAAGTAGGTAATGGCAAACCAACTAGAATTAGAAATTAAAGATTACCGTATGCAGGAAAATAGTTTCTCTATAATAACACTATTGGAAAGAAATGCCTATAAAAAGGCAATGTGCAATAAGTGTTATGTTTTGACACTGAGAAGGGCTTCTCTAGTTCTCTCTTAAATAGCAAGATTCATTTTGTTCCCTGAGCTGAGTCAAATTGACTTTGACACATAGTTCAAAGAAGGTTAAAACATTTTTACATTCCATTAAATTTTTGTATAATAGGTGTTCAAGGTGAGCCTTTCATATCAGTCTGTTGCAATTCAACTGGACACAGAACTGAGCAGTTTAAGAGTGATTATAATTACTGGAAGTACCAAAATTTTGTCCATGTATTCCCAAAATGAAAGCCTTTCTTTTTAAAGGAGCACCTTTGATGAATAAATCTGCTTTGTTTAAGACTGCTTTGCTTTCTGAAATGTAAGAGCACTGAAGATGAATACCATGAGCAGTGTGTTAAAATCTCTCTTCATTCTGTTTTGCAATTGAAATTGTTCTATAAGACAAGTGAAAAAAACTACAATCATTACATTTCCGTACACCAATCAAGTCATGTAATCAGCATTCAGGTTTAAGAAGCTCATGTGGAAAATTCTCCATTTTTTGTAGAAAACAAGTCTTGAGTATTTCCAAAAGTACTTTGATCCTTTCCTAATGTCCTCAGTGTACTGGCTGGATATGACAAACAGAAGTTTCTTGACTGCAACTTCATTTGTGACCATGGAGTCTGGAAGTCTACACTGCAGATCTGATTTTGGCTATTTCTTTCTACAGAATATATGTAATTTCTTTCATCTTTGTGCATCTATAATTCAAATACATAATGATATTTATGATAAATTTTATTCATTAGAATAAATTTAGGTTTTGCAATGTGTATAGGTTGTATATAAAATTAATTTTTAACAGTATTTCACAGAGATGAATAGAATTGTATTCTTCTGTGATCTTGGAACAGAAAACCTTTATGCTTGGAGACAAAAAGCTAGGTGATGTCTTACAGTATCTATAACCAGAAGCAACAGTAGAGCCAAAAGTTGTCCTGAAATATTTCCTTGTTGCTTAATATTTAAGGAGCTTCTGTGGATTTGGTTTTTTTTTGGTGTTTTTGGTCGGTTTTTTTTCTTGTGTTGCTGTTGTTGTTGGTTTGTTGGTTTTTGTTTGGTTTGAGGTTTTTTTTGTTTGGCTGTTTGTTTGGGGTTTTTTTAATAACCTATTTTGGCATACATATTAGTTTTCATTACATGACAAATGTTTTATTGTCTACAAATAGGTTGTGGGAGACTAAGGAAATAAAATAGTAACATTTGTTTTAATCATCTATTCAACCCTGTATTTTCATCAATTTAATATACTTGTATAAACAATTGTCAAAGCTCCCTGATACGCTTTTAAAAATAATTGCCAAACCCATTAATATTACTAACTTTTTCATTCAGGTCAATTTTAAGTTATTTAGAAAAGAAATACCAGATTTTTATAAACACTAAAGTTGATGGCCTAACTTCTATGTGAAAATATACACAGAATGATTGTTCAGTTCTTCAATGTTCATGATGTCAAACTGATTTCTTTGCTGGATTTTGTCTGTTTGTTTTTACAAAGCAGAAAGGCAAGTAAAAATTATGAGGAAAAAATGTATTTAAATGAAAGCTTAAAAACTTTTTTCTTCAGTTTTAAATTTCAATATCATTTATTCATTATTTATTTTTTTTTCTGTAGAATTGCCAGTCTAAGCCTTAAAAGGTCTTTTATGCTTACATATGGTTCTCTGTGTGTTTTTTGCTAGTTTTTTCTCCATTTTTTCTTTTCTAGAGTATCTACATGGTTTATTTATTACCGAGGTAGCATCGGAGTAGTTTTCCCATCCGTATCATGATGCTATGAATTTGCAGTGACAACAGCACACTACAGAATCTCTGGTTCATTCTAGGGAATGGTGCTAACTAGTGGTCCTGATTCTGTAAAGTGTTGAATACTTGCCAAACTTGCTGTCAGGAGTAGTTATATTTACCATTTCTTCACTCAATTCCCGTCACTCCTTCTCCCACCCCCAAAATGCTCTTAAAATGACACTGCTATGAAATTAACCAAGTGAATGTTTTCGGACTGGTCGATTCTGCCCAAGTCTTATATCACTGGAGCCTTGAGGCCAGGACATGACTAGAAGTAACAGCTGACAGCCAGCTGTGCTGTGTAGTCGTGTCTGCTGATATCAGCTCCAGAAAGACACTGAAAGGGTGAAAGAAGGTTATTGCTAATGTGAACATCCAGATTATGGTCTTTTTCTTTACACTTTTGAGCAGTGAAGACTACATTCCACTGCTGAGAAAATTAGCATAAGATTAGGTCAGGGGCTTATATGCTATTCAGCTCTTACAAAAAACCAAAGCTGCCTTTTTAGAAAGATAAAAATTGATCATTCAATATGAGTTTTGGAAGCAGATATGGGAATAGGTCGTTTTAGCTAAAAGGTTGCTTGTGAAGATTTGAACGTATTTTCTGGAGATAGACTCATAGAACAGATTAATAGAATCTTTAGATTAGATTAGAAAATACCTCCAAGGTCATCAAGTCCAACCTTTGACCAAACACTACTATGTCAACTAAAACATAGCACTAAGTGCCACATCCAATCATTTCTTGAACACTTCCGGGAATAGTGACTCCACCACTTTCCTGAGCATCCTGTTCCAATGCTTGACCACCCCTTCAGTGAAGAAATCCTTCCTGATGTCCAACCTGAACCTCCCCTGGTGCAGCTTGAGGCCATTTCCTCTTGTCCTGTCACTGGTTTCCTAGGAGAAGAGGCTGGCCCACCTGGCTACAACCTCCTTTCAGGTAGTTGCAGAGAGCAGTAAAGCACCCCCCGAGTCTCCTTTCCACCAGGCTAAAGAACCCCAGCTCCCTCAGTTGCTACTCATAGGACTTATTCTCTGGACCCTTCATTATCTCCATTGCCCTTCTCTGGACTTGCTCCAGCACCTCAGTGTCCTTCCTGAATTGAGGGGCCAGAACTGGACACAGAGCTGGAGTTTCTGTCTCACCAGTGCCAAGTAGAGGGGGACAATCAGTGTCCTGGTCCTGCTGGCTGCTCTGTTGCTGATACAGGCCAGGATGCTGTTTGCCTTCTTGGCCACCTGGGCACACTGCTGCCTCGTGTTCAGCTCTACGTCAGCCAGCACACCCTGGTCCTTTTCTGCTGTTCTGCTTTCCAGCCACTCTTCCTCCAGTGATGCATGGGGTTGAACACATTGAATCCTAGGATAATTTGAACCAACTTGGGTAAAGCACTAGGAAAACTGAATTACATATTTATGAATATGAGGAAATTCAGAGAATTTAATTGTCTTGTTTTCAGTATGAATGCCAAAATATCTCTGTATGATCCATTTGAGCACTATGAACAATGTTAAGTGTAGCCAAACCCATTGAGTCTGCTGGGACACACACAGATTACTGGTTTTTGAGTCGGACACAGGTGGGTTCTCATATTTGTTGAATGATGAATCAGACTCTTATTCATTTTTAGTTCTGACCAAAATAAGGACTCAGAAGACTGATTATGGGTTGTTCTGTACACCTGCTACTCTTTTCAGAAATGCTTTTGCAGTGAAGTGGATAAGAATTGGTGATAGTTGACATGGTTTTTGTTAAGGCTGAAAGGTACATTTGCTTTCTTTCTCCCACTAAAAAAGCAAAAGCTTGATAGAAATTTTCTGTTCATATAATTGTACTACTTATTTTTTTAATATTTTAGAGGGTAACAGTTGTTTCTGTGATGTTACAAGGTCCATTTTTTAGTTAAAATAATGACAGTATGGCATCTTCAACTCAGAATTGAAATACAGTGAAATTTCTGATGAAAAAACACTCAAATATTCTCTAGGCCACCAACAGTGGCAGATATATTTTTTTTTTCCCCTTTCCTGGTGGGATTATAATTACAAATAAACTCAGAATAGCACATAAACTCTAGTTAAAATCTTTGCTGCACAGTGGAGCATAATCCCATTCTTTTATTCCAAAGAGCCCATCCTTATGATTATATTTTCAGGAAGAGACTTACATACTAGAAGGCTGTGGCTCTCCTGCAGTTTCTACTGATTAATTTTTACAGTATCTTTATCTTCAGTTATATTATTGATTATATTTTTTAAAAGTCAATTATGGTGCATTTTTTCTTTTTTTAAATTATTTATAAAAGGATACAGAAGTACTCAGAATAAATAAAATTGCACTTTAATGGTATGGGGCAATGTAGCAATTGTCATTTCTTCATAAAGTATTCTTTGCAACCCATTCTTAAGTTATTTTAAAATATTTTTTTTAACTGGCTTACTGGCAGAGCATCAAATTCAGATGTTAAGGATGAGGAAATGAGAAAATGAGCTTTATTGCATTATCTTATATTGTTAAAGTCCAAGAGACATACAGCACATAGATGATCATGTTATTAGAAAAATGTACAAGTGAAGTCAACACTGTATTGCGTTAGGGTAAATTCCTCTCCTGCTTGAGAGATCTAAGGTGCTTTGTTCTTACACTTATTTGTTATAAATGTCTTCTTTTGGAATATTAAAGCTAACCTTTTTCATGTTGATTGTGCTTAGATTAGGCTTTGTTATTTCCACTGCTGTGTAACGTTATTTATCAGTGGCTTACTCTCACTTTAAAAATTCACCTTGTCCCTTGTCAGCCTATATTTTGATAATATGTGTCAAATGCTGCCAGGTCTTTTATTTACACTAGCTACCTCTAACCCTTTAGAAACCTTTGAAGTCTGAGTCAGTGCTTAGGGCCTGATCTGATTATGTATTTAGGGTATTTTAAGCTCTTATTGAATGGAGAGGTTTTCATAAGTCAATCAGGAGTATACTAATTATTAGAAGTGAATCATTCTCATATTAGTCTGGGCAAGTGGTGAAAAATTCATGCTTGTAGATTTAATTTAGGTATTTTTTTAGGTTCAATTATGTTCTGTTAGTTTTAATTTCCTTTATTTCCTGGAATAGACAAATGAAATTATAATTAATTTGAAGATTTAGGCTGCTTTTCAAATTTGAGGATTTGCAATAATTTTTAAATTATGAAATTCTATGAATTCATTTTTCAAAAAATAAAAAAAAAAAAGAAAAGATAAAAAGTAATGTCATAAAAAAATAGCTACTCATGTTAACATAACGGGTTTGAGACCCCCGTATATTTTTCCTGAGACAGTCATTTAATCTTGTCTCTTTTCAATTACACATTTATTTAAGTATATATTTATAATGAGGAAGTTTGTTCCCTTCATTTGTAAAGAGCTTATTTCCATGGCATGTATATCCCTATCTTGTAAATTCCAGTGGTGTTTGTAGGAAATACTTGACATTGGACTGAACACCCTTTCCTTTCACATTAAAATTTGAGAGAAAGAGTGAAATTTTTAAATTTATTTTTTCAGTATTTGACATAAGAATTCTGAATGCATAGGTGGCATCAACTGAATCTTGTGGATAAAGACTGATAGGAGTATCATTATGCATTTTACTCAGTTAAGCTTGAACTTTTAGGAAGCCTTCAAAACATTGTGACATTTGAATACAGAATATCTTAGTATCTTGCTGTTGAATGAAATCCATGCTTCTGTCTTGGTTTGGTCCTAAGAAATCCTTGTGTTGATAGATTGTGAAAAAATAATATTTTTTTGAAAGACAATGTTTTGCCATCTGTTAAATGTAATGTATGTATTGTCAGGCACACCATTAAGAACATAATGCATTGGTGTTTTATATTCCTAGTCACTTCATTGTCCAATGGCAACTGTTAATTAGTGTCATCATCAGCTTTTGTTTGTACAATTACAAATATAATGATTTTTGTTGAGTGGCAGTCAACATATCTGTTGCAGCAGCTTGTTTACATTCTTCTAAGAATATTACGTAGCAGAAGAAATAACTAAATGTAAAATCCTATAGGGAGGGTTGGTCTGGCCTCAGAACTAAGATTCATATTCCAGTTCAGTGTGTTTGTAACAGGTCTGTTGGCACGTGCAGCTGCATGAGCAGCTATGTTCATTTAGGAAAAGTCTTCTTTATTCAGTGTAAAGAAAGCTTAGTGAAAATCAGGCCCTCTGTGTTTATACAAAAGTTTACCCTCCTAGATTCGAGCCTTCACATAAATGTCTTTAACCAAATAAATTGAAGGCAAGTTAACATCAGACCCAGGGACTTCCTTGCGTAGTTTTGTTCTGTGTGGCTAACAAAGCTGAATACACCAACTTAGCAGGATCTTTTATGATTTCATTATTTTTCCATTAATGTGCTTCTTACATGTGTTGAAATGCTTGTTTTGTTTCAGTGAATCTTCTACCTTTCTTACAGTGAATAATTTGGGCATATTATTATTATGCTTATTTCCTATGGACCAGAATCTGATGACTGTTGCTTTAGAGACAAAACCCTCAGTCTCCCCATTCTTGAGATTAAACAAAATAATCTGGATTAGTTTTGTGCTTAAAACATATTGGGCAGTATGGAAGAACTCTAGCCTTTTGTGCTGATGCCATAAATATTTTAACATTCTGTTTTCTCTTTGGATAACTTTGTAAAAAAAAAAAAAAAATTAACAGGTATGGCATAGTGTGTGTAAAAGTTTTTTGCAACAGAGGTCCCTTATGATTCTTTGTCTTCTTCTTGTTGATGAAAATATTTTTTTTGATGCAGTTAACAAGGAAAACAGTTTTCTATTGATCCTTAATCAGCCCTAATTAATCCACAGAAAATACATGACTAAAAAAAAAAATTCATTTTAAAATCTTAATTAAATCCCACTAAGAATTGTTAATGTATAATGTTCTTTATACAGCATGTTCTATAACCAATAGGAGATTTTGGTTAAACATCCTTTGAGTGGGATCATTCACATTTGACATATACAAGAAAATTTATTTTGTTTTCTCTCTACCTTTACATGTTTCTATACTTGAATAGTTCTTACATTGTGTGCATTCTATGTAGTGTGGTGACATAGTACAAGCCTGACCTAAATATGTTTGAAACTTTTCTGCCCTTAAGGTCTTTTCAGAGAATTACTGAGGGAGATGAAGAAAAAGATGGTGTGCACCCTAATGAACTTTTAAAACTGTCATGATGGAAACAGGGGATGCATTATTTGGAAGGCATTAGAGCTAGTAAACTTTCTCCCATGTTTATTTCTTCTTCTGATTTCAAGGAGGAGGAATGGTGTAGACTTTGTAGTGGGAAAAAAAAAAAACAGATGTATTGAAAGCTGCAGCCCTCAAAATGCGAGTAGTATGTTCTGGAAGAAAATTCAGATCCTCCGTTGTCCTATACAGCAAACCGTCTAGAATCCAAATGAGAATTTAAAGTGAGAGAGAAAACAGTATTATTTCATTGCAGTAGTTAGAAGTTCCATGTTCAACCTGAGGTTTGATTGCATGACTGTCGCACTCAGACACGAAAAAATCACGCAGACCTCTCGTCAGGTGGGAAGCAAGGAAAAGCCCCCGAGGTCAGAGACCCCACACTTTATTATATATGTTCTTAAAAACCACCGTGGATTGGAGGGAGAAATTACCACCCCTCAATCACACTGGTCAAAGGAAAAATCCATCAAATGTCTCCACCTAGGAGAATGGAATGAAAAACAATAAAGTACAGATAACAAAACATGACCATGTTTACAGAAAGTGCGTGAGAAACTTTTACAGAAACTGAAAACATCGAAGAACTGCAAACTCAGGGCAAGACATGACCATAAGACATGTACCAGTATGAGCAAAAGCCAGGAATGCCTTTTGCCATGTAAAAGCAACTTGTGGTAGTTTCAGCTTTCTGCTTAATTTTTCTGAAGTTCGAGTGTGTTATTGCTATAAGGTAATCAGCATGCAGGTGATATCTTAACCTAATCTTGCAATAATTGAGCTGGGAAACCCTTTGTTCCTCAATCCACTTAGCTTTGCAGGTGCAAATTTTGAAGCTTAATTGGGACAGTTTAAATGCAAGTACATTTAAAGATGTCTTTAGGGTCAGACATTATTTTTTTCCCTCTCTTTTTAAAGAAATGGGAAAGGTTTTTTCTGAGGAAACAGGTCACTGTAGTGTTAGACATCAAAATGAACACATCAAAATGAACCTAAAGTAACACCTAAATAAATGTAACTTTCAAAGTTAAAAACACTGCATTAAGAGAAGAGAAAAATTATAAAAATTTGTGATGCAGACACAGCATTACCAAGAAAGGCCATAATGATATAGTGTAGTGTTAAGATAATTAGTTTTACAGATCTGAATTCAATTAGATATGGGAACATTTACTCTAAAAAAAAAAAAAAGAAAATATAATATAAAGTTAAGATTTTTTTTACAGAAAATATATGCTTATTAGTAGAAGAATTATTGGTGAATAAATTAC
Organism: Eulacestoma nigropectus; assembly: GCA_013397775.1. Taxonomy (NCBI): domain Eukaryota; kingdom Metazoa; phylum Chordata; class Aves; order Passeriformes; genus Eulacestoma; species Eulacestoma nigropectus. Next base: position 250,573 of record VZTE01002615.1, on the reverse strand, counting down.
ACATAAAAATTCATTAATGTGATTAATGTCTGGAAAATGACCACGTTTTGCTACCACTTGTGTGGTGTACCCCTTATCTGTAGGTTTTGACATCTGTAGTTGTGAATTGTTGTGCTCAAAATATATTTTGTTGGCTGTAATGAAGATTATGCTTCTTGAATCACCACAGACTTTTAGAGCTTAATCTGTAGGTATGAACTCCTGGTCTTCTGATGAAATTAACTGACCTTACTGCAGTTGCACATGAAACTGCAGGTTGACCAGCCTGGATCAGAACAGTCTTGGATCATTACCTAAGGACTTGTTTTGGATCAACTGCTAATCCTCTACCCTCCAATCGAAGTGGATTCATGTCAACAAAGTTCAATCCCAGTACAGAGACTGCTAGAAGCAGATGTAAAATTTCTAGTAGTTTTATTTACTCACTTGAAAAAATATGACTTTGCTACCAAATTTCCATTGAAAATCCTGAAATTCTCTGGTAGTTTTTGGCACTGTGCAGCTCTAAACCAGAAGGAGCTATGTTATAATTATACTAATGACTCAAACATTGGATTGCTGTCTTTGATAAGAAATACCTTCTTATCTTACATGAAAGGACCCTTGCAGTAATCCAGATGTGTATGCATGTAACATGCACATTTTGCTCTTTTTTTTTGTTCTAAGCTTACATTGCTGTCTCAGTTTGACATTACAGAAGACAGTTTATAAAGGAAAAGGTTACATTTAATATATTGAAATGAGGGCAGAAAAATTTGAGCCTTTTAGCAGCATGTATGGAATCTTATTTGAAAATATACATATGGAATAATAGAACGATATAAGGGAGAAAATGTATTTATTACAATGGTTATCCAAGTATCACTACCATTGGCTCAAGAGAGGGCTTGATAATATGGCATAAAAAAAGGCAGTCTTCACTGAGTTTTGTTGATATTTGAAGTGGATTTAGAACAAATAAAACTTTTAGTTAAGTTATTCAAGGCAACTGCCACGTTTAAAGAGAGTGCTAGTTTTGGTGTGGAAAAAGTAAAATATTTCTCACAGAAGTGTTAATTTGGGCAGTTCTTATCTTTGAAGGGTTTTTGACATTGCAACACTACTGTTGAAAATTTAAGGTGAGCATTTATTTGTGTAGTTTGAAATGTACATTTTCAGACAAAATCAGAGTGTTTGGGAAGTCAGTGAGATTTCAAAGAATGTTCCATCAGTCCTGTTGAGTTTGCAGTATACATTGCAGTGTAGAGTAAAACCAAAATAACCCATTTCAGATATTGTTTGAGAAATACTCTCATCAAAGCCCTGACTTTTAAAAGTTGCTATGAATGAATAGGTGTATATGCTTTATAAACATTCTAGTCTGGTACTAATGTATTCAGACAGAGAATGGCAAAAATCTGATTTGCATAATGTAGATCAATGTTGTCGCTTTTTTCAGTTTAACTTGCAGTCCTCTGCCATGTTTTATTAATGTTTATCAGAGAACTAAGCTTTATCAATCTGTTCTGAATGATCTGACATTTCAAACCAGTTTTACAGCTAAGGTGATAAATTGGCAACTCTGTCATCCAGAGACGAAGTTCAGAAATTTGGGAAATATTCTGGTGGTGGTGTTTTGGTGGGTGTTTTTCTTCCCAGCAGTGACATCTGGATTCTCATCTGGCTTTCTGGCACATCTCCTGTTGCTTCTGCTGGTCTGACTGCACTGCTGCCCAATACACTCACTATAAAGCTGCGCATGAGGCTGGCATATACTCATCCTCCTCCTAGCCATCCTTGCATCCTTGCATGCCATTGTTTTTGTCTCCTTTGCAGCAGAAAGGAAGTCTGCCAAACTGTAATGCCTAGTGTAATGCTAGGAGAGCATTCCAGGAAGAGCATTCCAAGCAGAGAGGAAGAATATGAGCTCCTCAATGCAATTTCATTGTCCCTGTAGTAGAAAACAATGTTAGATGCTGCTGGCAGCATGGCAGCACCACAGTAATGGAGCAGAGAAGCTTCTAGTATAGGTAAGAGAAGAAAAATTCCACAGTAGAACAAGCAAAGTCGAAGAAATGAAAAATTACTAGACAGTGACAGTGAACCTAGAACTTAACTGACACTTGGAACAGGTAGAATCTAAAGATATTAGTCCACACTTGTCCATAATCTCTTGGAATGTCTTTGAAGTAAACTGTGGTTTTATTCAGTGTGAAGAAGAAGTAATGTCCAGGCAGGTACCAAATAAAATAGATTTGGAGTTTGATCTGTTTTGTGTATTTGGTTGTTTAGTTGGGGTTTTTTTGTAGCTTTTAGGGTGTTTTTTTTGGTTGGTTTTAGTTTTTTGGTGCATTTGAGTTTTGGTCGAGTTTTGGATTGGTTTGGAGTTTTTTTGCAAGGCCTTTATAAAAAGAATAATCTAATACATTGATATATTAGCTAATGAGGTTGCTCAAAGCAGCTGCCAGCATTCCATTTATCTTATAATACCATATATACCTGCTCTGTTACAGCTTTCTAGTGGTAAAATGAGCTGTCAGTAGCATATATTCTATCAAGAAACGTTCCATTTTTATGTGAGCTTGTAAGTATTATACTTTTGTACTTTTCTCATTTAAAAAGCAATTTGACTATAAATAAATCTTCACAAAAATGTTTTTCATTTTCTTCACCTGGTAGCTTCCCACGCATCCTGTGAAATATCTCCGCCTCTCACTGAATGAGAATTTCACAGAATTTACAAATCCGCCTTATAATAATTTTTTTCCAGTTACTAGAAACAAAGTGTTGGAATAAATAATTTACACATTTACAACTTAAGTGCCAGCAAAATCCCCAAAGTAACACATAACTTAATACAATAAATTATGTGCTAACAAGACCCTGCTAGCTGCTGCTGATAATGCAGGAAAATCAAATTTAGTTCTGGTAATTTTTGGTTTCAGGTGATATTTTGTCATTCCTGTGAGTAGTAAAAGTGGGTCTTTAGAATAAATATTAGGTATGGCAGGAGCAGTATTCTAGAAGGAATATTGAAAAAATTTTCTTCTCTCTGTCTTGAAAAATTCCTTTTCAGAATCACTCTTAATCTTGTAATGCAGATCTGTTCTCTCATACTACCTTTAACATTTGCTGACAAATCTAATATGATGACACATTTGTCTACATACCAGGAGTCAGAAGACATTGATGACAGGGAAAGGTTTTGCTTCATTTTCATTTCAGAAGAAAATTATTTTTTTTTAGTTTTTGACAGTGTAACCAATGTTGACAATTACAAGTACTAATTGTATAACAGCACTTTCATCACAGAATCATAGAATGGACTTGGTTGGAAGGGACCTTAAAGATCATATAGTTCCAATCCCCCTGCCATGTTCAGGGGCATCCTTCACTAGAGAAGGTTGTTCAGGGCTCCATCCATCCTGGCTTGGAACACTCACAGGGTTGGGGCATCCACCGCTTTGGGTAACTTGTTCCGGTGCTTCACCACCCTCACAGTAATGAATTTCTTCATAGTATCTCATCTAAACCTACACTCTTTCAGTTTGAAGCCCTTTCCTCATTTTCTGTCACTACACACTCTTGCAGAAAGTCCCTCTCCACCACTCTGGTAGGCTCCCTTCAGGTACTAGAAGGCTGCTATTAGGTCACCCTGAAGCCTTCTGTTTTCCAGGCTAAACAATCCCAATTCTCTTAGCTTTTTCTCACAGGAGAGATGTTCCATCCCTCTAATCTTATTTTATCCATTTGGAGCACCCTCTTATTATGCTCAATTTTGTGGCGAATTAGAATTCCCTCATCAGTCTCAGACTTTTAATTCGTGTTGCTGATTTCTACTTTGCTCTTGTGTGTGACCTTTTATATTTTGCCATAACCTTCTTTTTGAGCATGTTGTATCTGGAAAAAGTAATATTAGTCCTTGCAGAAATCTCGTCATAAGGAACAGAAAAGCATTTTTCACTACTGACAAATACCGTGTGTTCTTAGCTGGTATCACCAGCAGAAACCCTCCTCTGTGAAAGCTGACAATAGCCAAGCAAGAAAAAGTTTGTGTGAACTCACTTCTGAGGATCCAGACTCAAACTGTGAAAAAAATAGAATAGTCCAGGGCCAGCTTTAATATTTGAGAAAAAACTGAACATGAGTATTTTGCCTGAATTTTCAATGACAAACCACATTATCTTCCCACATGCCTCGAGTGGATGGACTGGGAGATGAGGGAAGGGGTTTGAAAGTCCCTTCCACTGTGTATCCTGGGCTGCATCCAAGGCAGCATGACCAGCAGGGTGATGGACAGGATTCTTCCCCTCTGCTCTCCCCACTCTGGTGTACTCAGTACAAGAAGGACATGGACGTGTTGGAGCAAGTCCAGAGGAGGGCCACCAAGAGTATTAGTCTACCAGAAAAGATGCTGCTCAGGAAATTGAGAATCAGTGAGAAAATAGCTTGCATAAAGTTCAGCGAGAAATGTAGTTCAGTGAGAAAATAGCTTGCATAAACTTCAGTGAGAAATGTAGTTCAATATGCATAACTGTATAGTGTGCTTGAAATATATAGATGCATAAATTTATTCAGAAACACTGGACAACGATCCAGTGTAAGGAAAACTGTAATTTTGTCTCTGTGCCTGAGGCATATGTTACATGAATTCTCATCACGAAAGGACTGGTGAAAGAAAATAAGGGAGAAGGGCCCAGAGGTGAAGATGTATGAGGAGCAGCTGGGGTCACTTGGTCTGTTCAGCCTGGAGAAGAGGAGACCTCATTGCAGTTACAACTTCCTTGTGAAAGGAAGAGGAGGGGCAGGAACTGATCTCTTCTCTGTGGTGATCAGTGACAGGACCCGAGGGAACGGCCTGAAGCTGTGTCAGGGCAGGTTTGAGGTGGATATCAGGAAAAGGGTTTTCACCCAGAGAGTGGTTGAGCACTGGAACAGGCTCCCCGGGGAAGTGGTCACAGCATCAAGCCTGACAGAACTCTAGAAGCATTTGGACAAAGCTCTCATGCACATGGTGTGACTCTTGGGGGCATCCTGGGCAGGGCTAACAGCTGGACTTGACAATCCTTATGGGTTCCTTCCAACTAGGATATTCTATGATCCTGTGAATTTATTCTATGAGCCTGAATTTGTGAATGAAACAAATTGGCCTGAGAACCAGGCCAGTTAAATTCAGATGATGCAGAATTAGTTTGTTTGCCAATGTCAAACCTACAGTATTTCAGATCACTTTTAAAGGTACAAGGAGTATTCAAAGTATCCAAGTTTTACTAGTCATCTAAATGTGGTTCAAGTAACAATATTATTTTGTAGATTAAACTTCAAGCACCATTTCTCCATCAAATTTCATCTTATATTTGTCTTCAAAATTATAATCAGATTTATAATGCATATTTCCATTGTGTAAATAATTTAGTAGCATTAAGTGTTGTATTTTTTATAGTTTTGACATTACATGCTCTTGGTTTAGTACAGGCTTATTAATCTCCTAAGTCTTGCTTTGCCTTTAACTGATGTGTTTGACTGTTTAACTGATATGTTAAACAATAACTGAAAAATGACTTTTTGCTTTTTAAATAAGAAATTGAGCTGAGTTTAGCGCTGCCAGGTTATAAAGGGCAGAACAGAATTCTGTGTATATTTAAATGTATTCTTTTGAAAGAGGCTCATTGAACGCTGCATTTGACACTGTCTGGGGGATCTGTCTTGCCTTATACTCAGGGCTATGTTTATGGGTGAGGTGTTTAACCTTGCCAAATAGATTTCATATTTTGAGGGACAAATTAAAGTGAATAGCAGTACGTTCATGCAGAATGATTTAATGACAAGTGTTCATCCCTGGAAAACTGGGCTAAATTCTGGTCTTCAGCATGATAAAATAACAAAATCACTCCTGTCAAAATAATGCTGCTACATTTGTGCCTTAACAGTGACAGAGACCAGATGCCATTTTTCTCTACTTATATGGGGTTTTTTGCATGTTTTGATGCCATGAGAATACATAGTGTTTACTGTAAGTCCCATTGCTGTGAGTTCCACAATCAGGAAAGTAATGCCACTGATTAAAAAGATAAGTCAGATCTATGCTCACTTTGGAAAGAACTCTTTTTCCATATTGTCAAGCCTAGTTTTTAGTGGATATTTAGTGTTTTCTTGAATAATTAAAGGTAATTATCAAGAGAAAAATAGTTGTCAAGAGAAAAACCTGTTGTTTGCATGTTATCTCATTAAAACAGGTTTTTTGAGTGACAAAGAAAAAAGAAATAACCTTTTGAGAATGGTATTCATAGTCTTATGGTATTGGAAGTACTTTGTTCAACATAATTTCAAGGCACCAGAGACTAATGAGGTGGGCTGCTGATTTTTTTTTTTTTTTTTTTTTTTTTTAACAGTTGAAGTTTTTTCATTACTTTCTTGTCACAAATAAATTTCTGGCATCAGGACAATAAAAATATAAAAGTGGTAGTTTAAAATTTAAACAGAGATCGACAAAAATACTTCTAAGCTATCACATTTTTTGGAAGAAGTTATGGATCTCTATAGACCCCACTGTGTTAAAATCCTTTTCATAAGCATAGCACTTAGGTGCTTGGCTTGTAAGTAGGACAATTAAGCATTACTTTTCGTAAGGTTTGGGTTTTTTATATGGCAAAGTAAAACACGTATTGAGACTTAGGATAATCAACAGATCCAATGATTTCAAGAGGAAATTATAGACTTATGAATGTCATTTTTTAACATTTCTTTTACAATTTTTTAAATTAAAATATGAGATTTTAATTTCGTTTTCTAGAACAACAACTGATAAATTCAGTGTCTGATTCATTGCCTGCAGTATATTCTGGGTATTCATTATACAGCAACAAATTGCCACCAGATTGCTGCTATCACACCTAGGATGAGTTGTTGCGTTATTTAGCTCTTTTTATCTTCAGAGCACTTCTTCCTCAGTTTTCTTAGTGGACAGCTGGTACAGTCGTGCAGCTTGCACACTAATGTTCTTTTCAGAGAGATTACTGTTTTTTCTTCAGTTAAGAACTCGGGCTTGCATTAAACAAGCTTCAGAGGTTTGTGTTAAACAGACCAGTCAAGTTCTGGTCAAAAAACCAATGATAGTCCAGTGGTGGCACTAAGGACCCTAAAAGCTTCCTATGTCAAATGAACTGGAATTTTTTGTTCATCTGTGTGAAATTAGTTGAAGACTCAAGTCTACATTTTTGGAAGTCGAATGGAAATTTTCTGAGAACTTTACACTTCATTAAAATGTATAGGAATATCTGTGCCTTTTAGAAAGCTAGCAGTGTCATCCATTCCATAACTGAATTCCTCCTCACTGTCATCATCACTCATTATTTACCCCTTCTTTGCTTATAAGTTTTTGAATTTTATATTGACTTGTAGCATGAATTCAGCCATTTTCTGTACCCAAAATGTTTCTTTAGGAAAGATTACATAGTAGTTTGTAAAAGATGATGACATTTCTCTGAAAATTCAGGAAAACAACCTTTCAATATGGTTTACTATCTGGAAATAAATGTTATTTTCCATGTCATTATAGTCAATTGCTGTCATCCCAAAATAAAAAACACAACAAACATTGTGTATGTTTCATCAAAGTTCACTCATGATTCTTTATGTAAATTGTCAGTGGGAATGGGTTGGAAGATAGGGTCTCCACTGTTTGCTGGGAACCTGAATGCGAAACTGACAGTACGTTGTGGTCCAAGTATAACAAGCCTCTAACACTATCCTTTTGGGGAGGGCATGGTGTTTGCGGTGATTTTTGGTTTGGTTTTGGGGTTTTCTTGTTTGTTTATTTGGTTTGCTTTTACTTACTCTAAGTTGTGATGCACAGTTCCTTGGGAGTGCAATGTTTACTCGAGTGATTACACAATAGCTGCTCTTTAAGCTATTACATTAGCTTGCAGCACATTGTCTCTCAGTTGATAACACAAATAAACTCCAGGTTCAAAATAACTTAATTTTCTGGCTTGTTTCACATACATCATGGTCTTTTAGAGTTATCTCCATTTCTTTACCCAAATTGAATGACTTTGTGAAACCAAAATGCAAAGCAGCAGAGGTCTCTAGATGCTAGCTTCTCCATGGTTGTCTAAGCCCTCTCGAGTGTGATGGGACTATAAACTTGTATTGGTATAATATCTCTTTATGGAAGAAAGAGTAGAAAGGGGAGAAACAATAGTGGGGTATCACATGTGATTAAGTGATTACTGTTTGGGAGCACTGGGATGCATTTTCTTGAGAAATGCATTGTGTCTACACAAGAAGAGAAGGAGAGGACGAAGCTTCCTCCCATCTGTAGCTTTGAACAGGCCAACAGTATCATACAGTCCAAAGTATTTCCAATATTTGAGTCACTCTTTCTTAGCCATTTTAATTTCAGTTTTCTGGATCATTACAATACTTTTTGTTATAATAACTTTATATAATCATGAACAATTGCCTTGTGCTTTCTGTAATGTAATCCTCATGTCTACTTATTATCTGGTAACTGACAGATGCTGGAACATATCCCAACACTACCAGGTGCTTACAGCTGTTCTCTGGTCATTGTCAGGGCTAATGCATCGTTTTGCACTAATGCAAATAAATTATTTGTATGTCATAAGCCCCGAGTTCCTAGATAGACATTTTTTGTTAATTTAAAAAAAAAAAAAAAAGCTTTTTCATTGCACAGGACTGCATCCAGATGGTTCTTGAGTATCTTCACTAAGGGACACTCCGGTGCCACCCACACAGAAAGTTCTTCCTCATGTTCAGATGGAACTTCCTGAGCATCAGATTCTTCCATTTTCTGTTACCCTGTTACTTAGCAGCACAGAGAAGAGCCTGGAGCCATAAAGAAGGTGTTCCACCCTGCTTTTGTCCTTTGTCTCTGAATCTAAAGTACACCAACAATAGTCCTGACTTGTGTAATCACCACATTTAAAACTGAAGCCTTCTTTTCTGAGGGTTTATTTAATTTTATTTTTCCTATAGCCATGAAGACTTAGTATTTAATTCACACTCCCAGTCACCCTTTTTTTAGTGTAAAAATGAATGAAATAGAGATGATTTGTTATTAAAGAGGGTCTAAAAAAATTGATAGTTATGAGATGCTTTCTTTAATTTGTTGTGAGTTCCGTCAACGTGCGTGTAGCCCCCACGTATGCTGTATCATGCTTCCACTGTAAACCAGCAGTCATCCCCACTCATGTCCCTGCTGAGGAGATGGAGGTAGAGTTTCTGTTGTATACTAGAATTTAATAAATTATTGGGGGGTGGGGTTCTGTGATCATATTATGATTTTTCTCAACTTTCCTTTGTTGCTTTGTCCTCTATTTGCTTTTTAAGAAAAGATTTCTAACTCTGTTAATTGCTAAAGTACTGGATATTTTATATTCAAAACTTAGCTGCATCAAGTAATTCTGACTGATCGTAGAAATCGCTTATTGTTTTCAAGTCATTAAAAGTCAGGCTCTACAGACTCTATCGCATGGTTATAAATAACGAATTCCCTCCAGTGTTGCTTTCATACGTGATTAATCAAGTTAAACTGTGGCTGCCATTGATACAGTCTTATATGGCAAGGAACAACATAGGCCTCCTGCTGTGTTGTTGTCATAGGGCCACATGAACTTAGAAAGACTTTGTCCCGCCTACCAGAGCCAGGTGAAACAACTGTAAGAACTAGTGGATGGATAATAATGAAAATGAAGGAGGAGATTTCAACATGGGTATGATTAAGATACCGGGGAATCTACTGTGGCTGTGAATCTCTGGCAGGAAATGGCACTTTGAAGGAAGATGGCAACCCAATAATATGATTGTGATTTTAAAAAATAATTTTAAAATTATCTATTTCCTGCTTGTGCAACATATGTTATGCTCCAGCCCCTTGCCATCCTCCAAAGGTGAGGCTAAGATTACCAGTGCACTGAAAGTCAAAAAGCTGACTGCTGCTACAATTTCAAGGCAAGCAGAGGGTTTGAAATATATATTTTTTTTTTTTAAAGGGCCGGTCAACATCTAGGTAAAAAGTTGGAATTTAGGATTCATCCTGACCCACTGTGTACGTTTGTCTCATTAGCACTGTGGACTCTGTGATCTAATCCTTGACAGACCCTCTGAGTTCACTGCGTGCAGTGTCTCTGAGAAGAATCTCATCCATTACACATAATAACATTCTCAGCATAATTATACACTCTACTGCCTGTTCATCAGTAGGACTTCTACTTGCTGAAAAGCAGTATGAAAGGGACCAGTTTCTCAGATCAGTCCACTAACAATATTTGTGACTTCTTTTTTTTGTTTGTTTTGTTTTTGTAATTAGAATTGTAGTTATACCTTACTGTTTGTTTAAAATCTGTTTTAATTTTTTTGAGGGAGTGGAGAGGGAAGGGAGGGAGGATGTTTCATACATGACAAAGGAAATTATTTAGCTATTCTTCTGTTTTAACACTGGAAAACATTTACAGATGCTGTTGCTGTGACTAATTTTACTATGGTCATGAAATGAAAGCCTGACCACAGCAGGTTTGAGATGTAGTTTGTTTCTCTCTTCAGATTTCATTATGTCAGTTTCATTATTGTTTGATGTTTATTCTTTTATGTAAAGTGGGGAAGAGCAAAAAAGTGTAGCAGCTTTTAATCTCTAATTCAGTTTTTTAATCTTTTAAATTCAGTTTGCTTTATGGCACAGTGCTATAGTAGTGCTGGACAGGAAATCTGCAAGTTGGTTTGTCTTTCATATGCTGCTCTTTACGTCAAATGATTTCCTTATAGGTGACTGCACCAGCTGTCTGAAACCTGCACATTTGTACTTGTTTCTCCTAGACAGGGTAGATGCTCACAGGTAACAAGCAGAACCCAAAAGCAAACAAAGGAACCCAAACCAGCAAACCTACTCTTAGGATTGAAAGTATTGACACATGCACAAAAAAGTACCTCATAGCAAAAAAAAAGCACAGAGGGCAGAATAAACAAATGGGAACATCGAGTTGATAAATTGTGTGGAAGGACATACTTTCAGAGGTCATTCCAGACCAACCATGGATCAGTTAAGCAGTGTAGCTTGTGTTGAATTTTAGGTGTGTTAAGAAAATCTTCTGGGAGATGCAAGCACATGAATTTTTCTGGTGTAGATGGCAGACAATGTTTTAATAGTACATACTGCACTTTTTTTTTTTGATGTGACAATTCCCATAGCTAAATTATGCCAGGCTTTGCATCTGCACATTGTGGCACAGTGACCTGCTACTCATGCTGGTCATGAAGCCAGAGCAGACTCAGTCCACCTGAGTATCACTACCTCCAGTGTTTTTCAAGGTGTGAACCACAGAACTCTGCTGACAAATATAAAAAATAAGCAATAAAATACTCTCAAAATATTAATGTTAAGTTCATTTGAGGGGATCTTACTTGTCCTGTACTATTTGACACTGTGATGTGTAAGGCAAAGACTTTTAAGCGATCTTGCTTAACTAGCAGGGCTCAAAGCCAATTATTTACTAGATACTCTTTAAGAGTACCTAAAGTTTACTGGAAACAAGAATTGAAAAGAAATGTGACTTACTATAAGATCTTAATGACAGTAAAATATGTTAATGATGGAAAAAGCAGTTTGTTGCTTTGCCTTTTCAATAAAGCTAGAATCCTTGAGTCATCATAATGTGTCCAATATTTGTAGAACCTAAGACTCTTTAACTGTTAGAATTACAGCAATGACAGATGGTATGGCATTCTTTCAATTATGCCTGGAGTTTTTGAATTATGCTGGGTAATGTGGCTGTACTGATTAATGCAGTGGTTTAATATATTCATATAAAGTTCATTACTTTGATAATATGTGTAAATACCTTGAACCAATAGGAATAGTTCCACAAGGGGTAATTTAATGTAAGTATTTGTGATTGAAAATGTAGCAATCACTCTTTGTTGTACTAAACAGGTACTAACTTTTGCAATATTTTCCAAGCAGATTCTGGTCAGATTTCAGAAAGTGTCAGGATTTGTTGTTTCATAAGACATCTTAATGTCAATTATGTATCCAGGGATATTGAAAAAGAAGGATGCCAACCTAGCTCCACTGAAATCTAAAGTAAGATTTGATATTGTGCATTAAATCCTCCGTTGGGTGTAGTCAGTAAGTCTCTATGATGAAAAAAACTATAACTGTTTTTCAAGAAGTGTGCTGGGGAACTCAAGGCTTTATTACTGGAAAGGAACATGGGTTCCAACATGAATATGGGGGCAGGTTTATCCAACATATCCAATATAAATAGTTGAAAAAAAAAACCTCAATATATTATTAGCACTCAGGTAAAATCTTTGACTATAGTGGTTGTTAAGAATAGATTTACTTTTATATATACAGATGTTTTTTCTCCTAGGCATATATATATATACACATACATACATATGTCTCATATATGGGGTCTATATGGGTATATTTCCACATGAAAAAAAGAAAATTACTTTTGGAGGGTTGACTCGAAGCAACTCCCTTCAAACCATGCTAAGCTCTGCTGCTTCTCTTCAGTGTTGTGGTAGACACATGCATACGATTCCTTACTCTGTGGAATTATTATATGTGCATTTAATTTTTAATTGTGCAACCATGTGGTGAAAGTTTTGAATTTGCTTTTAAGTTTTGAAACTGAAAGTAAAGAAAAAACTTGAAGAGAACTCTCCATTTCATAGGAGAGATTTTATCTTAGTAAGTTTATGTGAAAGTAATTTTTCTCAGTTTTGCCTTAGTGACAGACAAGAGGTCCTAGACTAAGACTCCCTATGTTGAGATATAAAACACAACAGCAATGGTATTCCATCCTGCCAAAAAATTCAAAAAGAATACTAGTTTCTCCTGGAAGCAATTGTTTGACTACAACAAAATCTAAATGCTCCTTTATCACTCTACATGTATAAAAACTTTTCCAAATTTTTATAAATGTTTCCACAATTTAATAAGTAAACATCATATATCTGTTGATTCTACGTCACCTTATTCTTGAGCCTGAGGAAGATTGTCTCTTGTCTACTTTATAAGCAGGAAGAGAAAAAACTTATTTTCATAAATGACTGTGTAGCTGTAGTTTCAAACACAGTGCAGACACTAATATTTTGAGATTCAATGAAGATTTGACTTTCTTTTGTTACTATGTATGATATAGGGAGGTGACATGTCAGAATCTATGTGTTGTACCTACAGAACTATGGAAACGTAATATTCAGTGACTTAAAAAGTTACATTTATTTAGTAATCAGAAAGAATATGATGACTGTTATGAAATTTCTGAGATTTCTATTCAAAAGATGTCCACTGGACAGACCCGCAAAAGACAGGAGCCCCCAGCCCCTCCACAGAGGAGGATGTCCACTCCGACCACCTTTGTATTATCAGTTGAACAGTATCTGTTAAAAAGAAAGTTGCATAGTTGCAGTTATGGTGATGTTAATGCAGCAGAAGTAACACAGAATCAAGTAGTGGCTGAGTTGAAAGGGTCTTCTGTAGAACATACAGCCCAACCCCCCTAGTATAGAAGGCTTAGCTATAGCAGATACCACAATATTGTATCCAAGTCGGTTTTGAACATTTCCAGAGAAGATTCCACAACCTCTCTGTGCACCCTGTTCCAGTGCTCTGTTACCCTCACAGTAAAGAAGATTTTCTTAATATTCAAATAGAATTTCCTGTGTTTCGGTTTGTGCCCCTTGCACCTTATACCATCACTGGGCATCACATTGGGCATCTGAAAAGAGCTTGGCACTGTCCTCTTGACACCTATCCTTAAGACATTTCTTAACATTGCTAAGGTTTCCTCTCAGACATCTCTTCTCCAGGCTAAACAGGCCCAGTTCCCCCAGCCTTTCCTCATAAGAGAGATGCTCTGGTCCTCTCATCATCCTTGTACTCCTCTCCAGTAGTTTCTTATCTTTTGTGAACTGGGGAGCCCAGAACTGGACACAGCAATCCAGGTGCAGCCTCACCAGGGTTGCGTAGATATCTCCTGCAACCTGCTGGCAATGTTTTTCCTAATGCCCCCCCCCAGATACCATTGGCCTGCTTGCCCCTAGAACACACTGCTGGCTCATGGACAGCTTGTCATCCATCAGCACCCCAGGCTGGTTCTCCACAGAGCTGCTTCCCAGCAGGTCAGCCCCCAGCCTGTATTTGTGCATGGGGTTATTCTGCCCCAGGTGCAGGATCCTGTATTCACCTTTGTTGAACTTCCTTAGGTCCCTCCCCGCCCAGCTCCAAGAGTGTCTATCAATAGCATAGTGTAAAGTAATCAGCAAGTTTTTCAGGACAACAACAGAAATCAGCAAAACCTACAGTTTCCCTCTAAAAAGTATTCATTACATTGCAGAGAGCTATTATCCCAGCTGTTCTGTTTGGGGGGATAATCATAGAATAATTAAGGTTGGAAAAGACCTCCATGATCAGTGAGTCCAAACATTAACCTAAACCTCCCATGTCCATCACTAAACCCTGTCCCTAAGCACCACATCTACACATTTTTTGAACACTTCCAGGAATGGCGATCCGCCACTTCCATGGGTAGCCTCTTCCAAGAGGGTGTTTTTTTAATATTTATTTGTTTGAAAGCATGAGGTGATTCAATCCTCAGTCAAGCTAGTACTTTTCCTAAAACCTTATTTGTCATATTTTAAGTTCAAACTAACTGCATTAGCTTAGCAAACTTATGATTTCGTAACTTTATGAAGTACTCCATATAACTGCGTCTGTTTTAGTGTACTAGTTTGAAGAGGTTTAAAGGCCATGATTATTGTTCAGGGTTAAGATGCAAGCCTGAAAGTTTCTCATGGAAAATACAGTATGTTTTGGATGAACAGGTGGTTCCCATGCCAACCTCTTCTACAAGATGCTGGATGCTACCGTTTAGCACATATGTATATCTGCAAGCTGAGAATACATTTTTTTTATTTCAATTTCTGCCATATGGAAGTCACACAGTCAAATAATTCATCTCCACTGTCGATTTTTCTAGCAAAGAAAAGTCTAGGAACCTTATAGGAAAGAGAGAGGCTATGACAAAATAAATGAATGCATTGTATAATGTTGTAAGAGATGCCAATCATTTCCTCCTGAATTTTTGATGTCTTAAGTAGCCAATATAATTTTCTTCATAGTATTGTGTTGTAGTGTACCGGATCTGGAATATTTCCTTTTTTTCTTTATTTTGAAAGTTTCATTGACATACTAAGTTATCTGATGTAATATAAAACAAATATACAGTAATTATGTTTTGAGTCGAATACTTGTTAAAAAATCCTTCAGTACAGATTAATCTTTCCAAAGCAGTAAACTACGAAAAGTTGATAATTATTTTATCAGTATTTAACAGAGTACCTACAAGCTTAAGTAATGGTCAGAAGATAGTGTGATGTATTTAAATCTAGAAATGTAAGCATACTCTTTCTTTCTTCACAGGTCTATATGGATTGATGTTATTTTACTTTCACTAAGGCAGAGCTCATAAATTTTGTTAAGTTAAAATGCTGATGGTTTTGTGAACTTAAAACAGCACTTAAATGTTATTTTCTCATGTCAGTGCTTTCTTTTACTGCATCAGCTCATAAAAATTACCTGTGTAAAATGTGGGTCTTTAAGTATTTGGTATCGTTCCTTGCTCGTTAGAAAATGCCCTTTTTTTGGTAGTTCTAGGATATTTTTACTCTCTTTACCCCTTTGTAAGTGTCTTCCCAAGACAAAACAAAAGATAAGGTAAAAATATTGTACAATAAAGATGCTGTTGAGATAATTATGTTGTTTCACAGTGTTACATAAATATTGATTCCAGATTTAGAAGCAATTAAACATTGCACCAAGAGAAAATAAAAATGTGTTGCTTACTTATGCCAAGCTCTGAACATATTTTATAACATTCTGTTTGAATAATCTGTGCTTAAAATGAAATCCTAAGACATTATGCAGTTGCTGAAGTACATTTTTGAAGATGGGTAGTTGGCCAGTGTTGGAGCTTAGATTACATATGTGCTCTTTAAATGGTGGCTGGCACTTTCCTGTTTTGTGAACTAATAATCATTAGCTGCATTGCATGTTGATAGTTCATCAATAAGACTTCCCTTACTATGAAGGCATTTTGACCATCCAAGCCCAGACTTTTCTGTTCTCAAGACAGACACATGCTAATGCTCTTTCCATGCCACCCTCGTATTCACAAAAAGCCCCGCTCGAATGGCACATGTATGGGTCACTTGAAGACAAGGGGACCACAATCTCGAATTCTTCATCCCCATCTATTAAATGACAAGGTCCCTGGTAAATTTAAAGCTGTAAGCTCATCCTTCTGTGCAACGATCAGTTGATAACTACCAGCATTTCAGAAAGTGCTTCTGTGCACTGAGGAATTAGGAATTTAACAGTGTTATGGGATAATTTTCTCACAAATATTTTCCATAAAAATTTTGGAGTATGTAAATGAAGCAATGATTTTTAAAAATGTTTTGTGGAATTTGTTATTTGCATCAACTAGTACATATAGCATGGGAAGCAATACCTTCTAGCAAGACTTTTTAAAGCAAAATAGAAAGGACAAATAGTGGAAGGGGATTTTTAATCTTGTTCCTGCATTTTCCTGAATTGTGTTTTAGTAGACATGCTCATACTAGCTGTAACATGTGAGTAGCATTTTTTGTTATCAGAGCCATACTTAGTCAATTCTGTTGGAAAGGTGGATCACACAAGGACTTCTTTTAGATTTAATGTTTGTTTGTTCAGATTAAAATTCTAATTTCAGTTAATTAGTAACTGCATGGTGCATACACAGTAAAATTTAATGGGAATGCATTTAGACACAATTCAGTAATATCACTGATTATTAATTATTGCTTAGCAAACAGAAATGCCACGTTTTATAAAATGTTCTGCTTAAATTGAGCAATCCATAAATATGTTGCAAAGCATAGAAACATTAATGCAATGCTTAATGAGAAGTATTTTTTGCTAGGATAATGCACATAACATAGAGACAGAATTAATCTATAATCACCAATCCTGAATTTTCTGCTGGGCTCTTGTCACTGAGAAGGACAAGGGTGGCTAGAGATGATTTTTTCCCCTTCAATCTGATAGTCAATAAATCTGATTATTGCTTCTGTTAATGTTTATTATAGTGTAGCTTCGGATTAAACCTTCTGTCAATACCTCTTCCTGCTTCCTCTCAGCCATTACTACATCTCAAGGCAAGCCATTAGCAGGAAATTTTCTTCTTTCCAGCACTCCCTGGCTGCATTGTTGCACTGTGGTCAGAACATTACTGCAAAATGTGTCTGGTTTGTGCTGGATGACAGTTTTTGCATCAAACTTTTGTAGAAGAGTAATTCTGATGTTCCCATGTAGGTGTGGTGTACATCTTTTTTAATCCATCTTGCCAAGACTGTGCTGTTGATCTAAACTAAATTTAGGTTTCCAGAAAAAATGGGGGCATGTTAGATGCTATCACTTGTGTGTGGGAAGAAGATGAATGGCTGGAAAGAGACATGATTGCTGAATTTGGGATGAATTAGAAACAAGTTCAAGTATAAAATTATTGAAGAAGAGTACTGCTGTTGAGATCATAAGAAAGTAGAAAGATATATGTAGGGTCTTTCTTCCATTATTCAATCCAGACTTAATAAGCTGTAAATACCAATTCTTCTTCAGTTGGCATCCTGGTAAGAAATGGGTTTTGTGTGTCAATGCATATAAGAGGCTACAGTATTTTATTGTAATGGTGTTCTTTTCCTTTAGAGGTGCCAAGTGGTAAAGAGGGTCTCAGGCACGAAAGAAGGACCTTTTCTAACCATCTGGTATTTGAAAAGTAGGCAGCAGCTTCTTTGTTGTAGGGCCTGTGGCTATGGTAAAGGGTTGTTGGCTTTCAAGGTAGTAGACTTGCCACTGAGTAGTTCTAAATGCTGGCTATTATTTTCTAATTGTTTAAAATAAGAAAGAAATACTGTCAATTTTTTAATCTCCTTTTCACAGTTTGTTGTCCCCAATTGTGATTTATAGAGAGATTTGATATTTTGCCTTGATCCTAGGGTCTGAATTGTGATTAGTCATAGCCTTGTATTGGGAAAGGAAAAGAAGGGAAGAATAGCCTGGTGGGAAGGGACCTACAATGGTCATCCCATCCTACTGCCTGACCTCTTCAAGGCTGAGCAAACATGAAAGCCTCATAATAAGGCCATTGTCCAAACGCCTCTTAAACACTGACAGAAGTGGGTTGTTGAGCATGTAGGAAGCCTGGTCCAGTGTTTGAACATGCTCT
The DNA here is from genome assembly GCA_013397775.1 of Eulacestoma nigropectus. NCBI lineage: Eukaryota > Metazoa > Chordata > Aves > Passeriformes > Eulacestoma > Eulacestoma nigropectus. The sequence continues at coordinate 232,298 of VZTE01002615.1, read as the reverse complement.
CTGTAAAGAAATGTCTCCTAATGTCAAGTCTGAACCTCCCCTGATGCAGCATTGAGCCATTCCTATGTCTCCTGTCACTGGATCCCAGGGAAAAGAGTTCAACACCTCCCTCTCCACTTCTCCTCAGAAAGCTGTGGAGAGAAATGAGATGATCCCTCAGCCTCCTTTTCTCCAAACTAGATAAACCCAGAGTTCCCAGCTGCTCCTCATAGAAGCAACAGTTTTGTTGTCCTTCTTTGAATGCATTTGGGAACCTTCACATCCTTTTATAGGCTGTGCAGCCCAGCACCGCACACAGGACTCAGGCCACACCAGTGCTGAATATAGCAGGATAATCACCTCTCTTGACCATCTGTTTCAACACTGTTTGATGCCCCCAGGATGCAGTTTGCCCTCTTGGCTGCCCAGGCACACTGCTGACTCACAGTAAGCCTGCTGCCAACCAGCACTCCCAGATCCTCACTGCAGGACTGATCTCCATCCACTCTTCTCCTGGTTCATACTTGTGTCCAGAGTTACTCCATCATAGGTGCAGAATCCAGTGTTAAATTTCATGCCACTGATGATTGCCCAGTTCTCCAGTCTATCTAGATCATTCTGCAAGGCCTTTTTTCCCTCAAGAGACTCAACAGCACATCTCAGATTGGTATCATCAGCATAATTACTAATGGGGCATTCAACTCCTGAATCTTGTTCGTTGATAAAAGTCTTCAGAAGAACTTGCCCTAGAACTGAGCTCTGAGGAGCACCACTGGTTACCAGTCAGCAGCCTCTTTCACTACAACTCTTTGGGCCTGTCCTTCAGCCAGTTCTTCACCCAGCATCATGAACCTGCTTATGCAACAGCTGGATAACTTGTCCAGAAAGACGATGTGAGAGACAGTGTGAAAACCTTCCAAAATCCAGAAAAACTACATCTACCAGCTTCCCTTCATCCATGAGGCAGGTATGTAAAAGGATATCAATTGGTTAAATTTTCCCTTTGTGAACCCATGTTGGCTGTGCTTGATGATTGCATTGTCATTTAGATACCTTTCAAGAGGATCCAGTATCATCTTCTCCATTATTTTCTAGGTGCTGAGGTTAAACTCACAGGTCTGTAGTTTCCTAGATCTTCCTTCTCGTTCTTCACGTAAACTGGAATAACATTGGCTAGCTTCCAGTTTTAAGGACCTCCCCAGACTCATTCTTCTCACAAAGAAACCAAAAAGGGTAATTGAAAAGCCATTGCACAGAAATAATTTTTTAAAATGTTCTGTCTTTTTATAAAACTTAGTAGCTAGGAAGCAAAGAAACTATAGTTGCTTATAAATTATTCGCATGGGGAAAGGTAACTGAACCATGATTTTTAATTATTAGGAGCTTAAGATACTGTGCAAATAGCAGCAGCAGGAGGAAGGGAAGGAAAACCTAGCTTTGATTGTTTTGCTTGTTTGATTGCTTCTTGTTTGGTTTCCATTTTAACCAATCTTGCTAAGTCTATGCATAAATATTGTTCCATATTAATTTTAGATTAAAAAATACATAGAAATGACTGCATAAGAAACAGCATGGCAATGCTTTCAGCAGTGTGATGGAGATTAAGAAACAAAAGGAAACTTTTCCTTAAGTCTGAATTAAGAAGTGTCAAGGGTAATCAGCAGTTTCAGATACTATTTTCAGCCAGCAGGGGTTTGGTGGGAGGAGTAGATTGAAATAGAGAAGTGAAAGGAAAATCAATTTCTGGACAGTGTGTAAAATACCTAGCATTTGCATTAAATTTTGTATCTTTCATGCCATTGATTCCTGGGTCTCTTTTAATTGTTATGACTTTATGCTTCAAGTTCTCTCAACTTTTAATACTTTTCTTCATCTCAAAGAGTTTCTGGTCCAATGTTAAGTCCTGTTTCTCATGAAGTACTACTTCACGTTCATCTAATAAGGAAGTATGCTTATTTTGGTAGTGGTCTCATCCTGTCCTTGGGACACATATAAACACCTTTCAAATAAAGAAAGCCACAAGGAGACATATCTAGTAGCTTTTCAGGTGTAAGGAGTGTCAAGGAAACATGAGACCTTTCTGCTATGAAAAGGGCAGGATGGACTGATGTGAGTTGTGGAACTTACACCATGACCATGGTCATGTGTTAATTACTTCTCTTAGAGGAAAGATCTCAAGGCACTGTAGATTAAGCAGGATCCTAAATCCAATCTTCTCTTTTGACGGAACAGTTACACTATTATTATCAGTTTTTTTAAGTTAGCTGAGTTGCCATCCTTGATTCTATTTTGCAGTTTATTCTGTAGAAATTTCACATAGTGGGATTTGCAATTACTTGTGGCATTTTCCAGCTCTCTGTCTCCTCCCAGACTATCCTTCGAAGTTGTACCCACAGAATACTTTTACTAGATTCTGTGATTAAATGTACTTCTACCTATCCAGAATTAGCTTAGTTTTTGATTTTTTCTTATGAAACAGGAAAATCTTTGCCAAGTAGTTGTCTTTCCCCTAAGCAGAGGATCTGACAGTGGTAATGCACAAGGCTTCAAACCTGAATGAATATGTAATATCATACAACCATTGATGGCTTTTCAAGTGCAGAGCAGGAAACAGTTAATAGTTAGTGCTCAATTTCCTGTTCTTCTGTCTCCTGGTGAACCCAAACTGCTTCAGGCTTACTGAGACGTGAATGGATGACAAAAGGCTGCACAGCAAGCATGCAGGGAGGGGACATGCAGAAGCGGCCATGTGGCAGGGTTTAAGTAGAAATATATCAGATAGGCGGCAGCATCAACTGAAAAGCCCCCTTGAATTCCAGGACCAGGACAAGGTAGCATGTTTGTTCTGATGTCGGTGAAAGATATAGACAGGAGACGCCAGGGTCTTAAACTTGTTTTGAGTTTCATGACTGGCATGTTGTGTGTGGCAACTGGATTGTGCAGTACTGTCTCCATGACTCTAATATCCCTTTCATAAGGATAATGAAGATAAAAAACCCTGACTTCCTTTAAGGAGGAACTTGATCCTCATGGAAAGAGATATATTAGAGGTAAGTGTGCCTTAGCAAAGGATAGATATTGGGTCAGAAGATCCCCTAGAGTTCAGTTTCTTAATAGAAAGGGAAGATGGGATTGGGCTGCCTTCTTTGCTGCAGTTGTAATTGGTATATGGTATCCTCTGAGCAGGCTTTGCCGGAGGCATTGCCTTAGCTGAACTTTAACTGGATGTAAAGGACTTTCTTTAATATGCTTTGGTCTGTGCAATTTAACTTTTTTATAACATATTAAATGAAACTTTTTTTTGCCCTTAGTTTTATGGACTCTCTGAAATGTCAGAGAAAAAAAGTAATTAAGTAGAGTAATGGTCTTAAATACAGTTCGTACTTCTTTGTTGATGCATTTTAAAGAATGCTTTCCTCAGAGCAAAATCCCACAGAAGAATTAATGTGCTCCAAAGGATATTACCTATACTATTTTATTATTTTAGAACAAAACAAAAAAAGGGAAATTTTGGGATTTTCATCATATAACAAGGCTGAAGGAAGTATTAGTTTTGTCTTTGCCATCTCTTTGCTGTCTCTTTCAGAGTGGTATTTTCTCAAAAGCCAAAAGATTTGTCTCAAATCTAAAGAGCAGTTTGTGTGAAGGGAAAACTTTATGTACATTTCAGTCACCTCATTCTTAAACTGTGATCCCCAAAACTCATGTTCAATGGCCACATAATTATGGGCATATCTTATCTGAGGTCAATTCAGTTTCTCAGGGTGAAGTTTCCTTATGGCCTCAGATTTTATGGGTGTCCACAGGTGCTTCAGGTTGGTTCTGATTTCACCATGGAGTCTACAAAAAATATAAAGCAACACATACCAATTTTCTGAAATGAATGCAGCTAAAACCATCCACATCCTTTTCCTTTACTAAGAACATGCACTAGGATATATATTCTTGTTCTGCATGTTTCTATTTCCCAGTCTGGTTCTTCACCTATCCTCCTTTCTGGGTACTAAAGTGAAGGAATGAAAAATTATTTCAAAGAGGTCCAAAGGAATTTTAGAGGTGTCACAGCCCTGAAGATTATTGTATATATTACAGAGAGGACTGACACCATTGCTGGAGCATGCATCATCCTGCCTTCTTCATTACTGGTTTTAGATGGTATTATTTTATTTCCTTGGGCTGCAGTGCATTCAGTTTCCTTTTTTTTTGCAGAATGAAACAGCTTCAGCAGGAAATGACATCTGTTCTCCTGCTAAGAGGCAGAGAGCAGAAATGGACTCCTGTAGGGCTACAGAACTAAGATATGTGTTTCCTGTTCATGCACATGAAAACCAGGAAGGTGACAATGAAGGTCCATGAGAACACAGAGTGCATCTTTGTAATTATACAGGCCGAAGGATATTTGCATCTAAACATAGTAATAGATCGTCCTACCTTTTTCTGCAATACTGTGACTCCCAAATGCAGATGAATTTTAAACATTTTAAAATTGCACTTTATGCAAGAAGGAATCCATACACAGAAGTCTTCTGTGGAAACATGTAAAATATGTGCTTTTTCTGTCCTTCTAGACATTTAGAAAATATGCAGAGATTCAAAATCTTCGTATTTTCATCTCATAACTAGACTTTGTAAAAAAAGTTTGCGCCTACTCGGCATGAAGGCACAAACTTTTGTAAATAAATAAGCAAACATAGGGAGTTGTTGTCTGCTGGTAACTTTTTTCACAGTTGTTTTTCCAGGGTACAGAAGACAAGTCTGCTACTCTGCCTTCTAACTCAACAACTAACCATCATCTAACTAGCTGTAGAGATAGTTGGTTATAACCAGGACGAAATAGTATATCTGTAATGAGTCTTGAAGAAATCTCTGTGAATTTCCAATGGCATTAAAAATCTAGTTTACACTACTGGACCATGATTTTTCTAGGTCTGTTCAGGTATGGCTAATTTTCAAAGGAGAAAAAAAAAAAAGAAAAAAAAAATGTTCAAGAACTATGATGAGAAATGGAAAGTGTTGGGAGAAATGCCAAGTTGTGTCTTAAGAAATATATCATGTAAGTAAGACATTTATACAAGAAAATAAGTGTTGTCAAATAAAAAAAAAAAGTCATGCTTTTTTTTTTTCAAATATAGTTAAAAAGTTCTTTTATTTCTTCCCAGAAATGAAAACAAAATTAATTCCTTGCTCTTTCTGTCTCATCTTAGTCAATGCTATTTGCTACTCTATCCATTGGTTCCACGTGATGTAAACAAACATAATGACTTAGTTGCTTACCAAAAATCCGTTATTGTAATGGGAAAACCTATGGTACTACAGCTCACTAAATTACAAATTAGAGATAGAATTTTTTCAGGTAATCTATACTAAGAGTACACTGTGTCAGTTTGGGCCAGTCTCCTCTATGTTCAAGTACGTGCTTGTGAGTTTTCCTCTGTCCCAGATGCTTTTATTACAAAAAAGTACTAAAAAGAAATTTGCTGGAGAGAAACTATTTATATTGATAGACTGTGTAACTAGCAGATGTTCTAGGTTAGACTGTAATATCTCTTTATATAACAGCCACAAAAATATTGTCTGATCGTCATATGATTGCTTATGAAGCAAATTAACTTTCAGAATGAAGATTTGTACGTTTCTACAAATTAACTCATGTATTTGCCCATTGCACTATTTCATTAACATACATGTCTCCCATATAATCTTCAGGTTCATTTCATGAGGGAGTGCAGTAAAGCCTTTTTTCTTATCTAGCCTAATTTTTTTTTGTTAGCTAATGCGATCAGCTACAGCGTCTCTGCTGAATTTTTTGAAATGGCTAAAATTTTATTTCATTGTAGAAAATACATTTACAAAATTGATTTTTTTGGCTAATGTTCCTGATGAGCTACAACCATACTATTTTAGTCTGTGTTATTTTCAAATTTTAAGACACACATAAATTTAATCATTGTATAACTATTTATTTTCCCTTAATTTAAATTATACAATAACTTCTCAGCTTTTAATTATTTAATTATTTAAATTTCTAATAATTTACAGCTTCAGTGCACAATTCTCCCATTTTCTGATGGCAAAGGTATGCAATTGTGCTTTTCCATGCAAGCTCATGCCTCATGGCAAAGTAGACATAATTTGAGAAGCCCAGGGTTGAAAATACTCACCCTACTTATTCTCCTGGTTCGCTACATGCAAATGAGACTAGAATGCAGGATTTGTGGGCCATTGCAGACAGAGTACTCTGAGACCCTTAGAATATTCTGTATAAAACACATTCCAGCCTCTACCTTAAAGAGTCCATCCTGTGTTGTCCATCTCCCAAGTTCCTGTAAGCTTTACAAATGGAAGAGGTTTGATCAGGAACTGATGTTTGACAAATCTTGACAACTGGCTTAGTGACAAGTTTTGTTCCTCAAAAATTGGGAGCTCTTGAGTCCTAAATCACAGCTCATACATTATACCTTGTTTACAGTGAGTTTTGAATCTTCCCTCAGTACAAGATGGGAGCCCAAGCTCCTATCTCCAACAGAGGCAAGATTTATTTCCAACCAGATAATTTTGATCTCCAGCTCCTACTGAGCTGGGAAGTTAGAGGAAGTACCTGTCCTTCATAGCCCAAGTCAGCTTTTGAATATCTTGCTCCTACTGTGTGTTAAAGTAGACTTTAACCCTTGAGTTTGATCATGTTCTCCATTTTGGGGGAGAATTTTTTTTCTCAGAATGTTCATTTATTAGTCAATTGCTTTTTTTTAGTAAAAGCTTCAATTCTTGGCAAGCCCATGTTATGTTTTCTATTGAATGCTCTCTGTTTTCTCTGTCGTGTCACATGGAAAATGACTGAAAAACTTAGGTAAATATATTGTAAGAGAATTACACATTTTGCTTTTTAAAATGTATCCATATGCAACGGTTTCACAGATAAAAGTTTTAAACTGGTATAGTTGCGTTGGTATTCAGGTTTCTTTGCATAGGAAAACTCCAGAAGTTTGCACCATAAACCCGTTAGTATATTTTCCAATAAGAACACAATTTTAAGATTATTCCCTGGTTTAGAACAAAGTTTTGGAGTGATTGTCAAGGCTTGTGTGAAGATCTGGTGGAAGGGAGATGATCGAGAGCAGCAAGGTCTGATCAGTAGAGCAGGGCTGACTGAAAGCCACACCAAGTTTGGCAAGTGAAAAGCAGCCTTGATGCATTTGGTTTCACCCGGAAAAATGTTAATTTAAAAATTATTCCTTATGTAGTGATGGGTACAAACACAGTCATTTGACAACACCATCCTCAAAATCCCAGTGGGACCAGGAGTGGCATGGTGTTTCAATGAGTTGGGAAGGGTGTCAGAATCTTTCTTTAACTGAACAGAGCAGCCTCTTGTTTTCAGATGCAATCATGAGCAAAAGGAGATAAATGTAGTTTTTTGTCATGTAGAACCACCCATCGGCATTTGGTGATAATTTAGGATTTATTGAAACATGCTGAATGCTAAAAATACACTTATTTACAGGAAGAATTTGATACAGTCTTTCTCTGAAGAAAGGTTGCAAAAAAAATATGTTCAACAGCAAGTAGAGAAGTTCCCTCTGGGAAGTTACATGAGTAAAGAAAAAAGTGAAATTATAATGGAAATACCTTACAGCCACCTCTGTAATAGGCGGTTGCACCAGGAAGCACAGTGAGCATTTACTTTGCATTATTTTTCATTTCTATAACTTAGTATGTGCATTATTGGTTTATTGTGAGTTAGTGATGAAAAATTTGCTCCACACCATATGTTATATAATTTTTGGCATCTTTCCTTTGTCATTTATTTAAGTGCAGTATGTTTCTAACAAGACACTGAATTCCAGTTATAATAAGATATCCTAAAAATGTGAAAAAAGGAAAAAAATGTGCATTTTTTGAGCAGTTTTCTTTTTCTGCCTTTTGCATACAAAAAATTCGACAAAAGATTACTATAATTTGCAGTAAATGGCATAAAATTGACTTGTTAACTATCAGCATGTTTATTTACTTAGGTTGTATAGAAACACTTTATGGAAAAGTGGAAATAAAGTTGATATATTTGAAATAGACTCAGCATGCAAGCAGAAATTGTCTTTGAAATCATTTTATGGCATATTAGTTCTCTTCATTTAAAAAGTACTTAGCATATAGGTAATTACTTTTTCTTAACCTCAAACAAAAATATTTTGTGGTTGTAGGAAGGGCATTTAGAGAGCTGTGTGAAATTTCAAAGGGAGTACTTTGTCATATGATTTTGAACAAATGTTTCTAGTATGAATTCCTTTCCTCTGTCTTAAAATAAGAATGTTCCATTTGGCTTCCTTTTCTACAAGTATTTAATCTTGCAATTAAACAAACGTTCTTCCATAGAGATCTACTGAAATATTTTTGTACATATGCTTGAATTTTTTTGCACTACAATGCTTGCACTTGCATTATTTAATTTTAAAGATGAAAAGCTTAAGCACAGCTTCCAAGTTGCTGCTCCCAAAATCAGTCTGTCCTCATGTGGTTCAAGCCATCTCCACAGTTTTCTGACCTGCATATCAAAGCTCTGGACTTCTTTATTCAATTAGAGTTTGCCCCCCCATCTCCTTAGCCTAAAGAAAGTAATAGAAGATTTTTTCAGTTAATGAGTAATGATTCCATGATTTCAGTGAGAATTAGATGGTACTAGAAACCTTATTGACATAACTGTCTTTGAGTTGTTTATAATTTATCTGTCCAAAACTCTGATTAGACTTACATTCTTTTTTCATCTCTATTTACACAGTAGACAACTAGGCCCAGTTTCAGCAAACCATCTCAGAATAAGTTTTCGAGCAGGTGGGTGTTGGGTTTACATTCTTTCACTTGGCTCTTGACATATTCACCCTTCTCCGCTTTCAAACTATCTCTTTTGTAACTTTGGTGAATGTTTTTGTTACCAGGATGGTGTGTCTGTTCTCAGGCACCAGTCCTTCAATAATGTATACCTCTAAAGTGCAAGCACTGTACTACCTGAGCAAAGTTCACAGCCGAGTAAGTCATATGGGAGACAGAGTATAAGTAACATTCATAGTAACATTTTCCGTGCAACATTTACTTAAATAAGTCTACATTATGGTTCTTATCATATAATCTTAGAATATCCTGACTTAAAAGGACCTTCAAAGTCCAGTTCCTGGGAGTTGATGGTGATTAATAAAATTCTTTCCAAACTAAAGTTAGAGCTGGATTATCATTTTCAGTCCTTCTTAAAAATCTATTTTCTGGAGTAGGTTTTCTGCATTGTTCACCTTTTCACTTTTTTCAGTTATTTGTACAAGTTATCTTTTAGGATGCCTTCCTCCTAACCAGCTGTGACTGCATTCCCAATCCCTGCTTCATTCATTAAATGACACAAAGGGGAAGTTCCATTAACATTATTGCTACTTTAACAATTTACAGTCATTCAGGTTGTCTGATTGTCTGCAAATGGACTGGACAGCAGATTCTCTGTTGATTTCTCCACCATTGTCCATTTTCTGGTTGCTTTTTTGTAGTTATCTGACAACTGCCTTCATGGCAAATGTAGAAGAGGCAGCAGATTTCTTCCTTCATTTCAGGGAAGTCTCATTTTCACTGTTCTTAATATGCACTCCCAAGTTAATCCTTTTGGTTGTGTTCTACCTTGCCTTTTTTACTTTCTCACCATTTTAACTTTTTCACTTCTCTTACTAGTCATGCCTATAACATGCCAAACCCAACCTTTCTGGTGCTTCCTTCCCTTCTTTCCACTGATTTGGCCATTAATACTTCCCATGGTTCTTGGTGCTTGCCTTCATCTCCGTGTTTACCCTTCTCACCTGTTTCAGTGCTGTGCTTACTTCTTTTGAGTAGCCTTCAAGAGTGTCACTGTTGCCAGGCAGGCATTCTTCATTCATGCTCTCTCTTTTATTTTCCTGTCTCTTCTAGAAATTTAGGGTAGCAACTGCTGTTTAATATTTCTCGGAGCTACTTTAACTAAGCTGTCTCAGCCATGTACATTTGCAATGCTGTGTCTCACACAAGAAATGAGAACTGAATGACTTCTTCCAAGTCAGAGTGATGTATCTACAGTCCTTATCTTCATAGCAACCATAGCACCTTCATGACCTCTCTTTTTTGGCCATGTTACCTGCTCTGTCCCAAAGGCTTGTCTTTACTCCTCCTAGCTCTTTAATTCCATGGTTTTCTGCCAACATTTTGTCTGGTCTGTACTTGTTCTTTCGCATTCCTCATATGTGGATGTTGCCTCCTTCTCCAGTCAGTGTCTCTGGTAGAAATTTTGCTCAGGCTTCTTGCAATTTCTCTATACTCTTGCTCTCAAATGCAGATTTTACCCTATCCCATCACTGGAAACTTCTACTGTCTTATTAAGTAACCTCTTCACAGGTAGTTTGCAGGACATCTGCAATTCCTTGACTGCTTTCTTCCATCTCAAAACCGTGTTTCCAGAATGCTTTTTCTAATAGTTTCTAGCAGTAGTTAGCACTATGGCTCATGTAAGTTTTGTTTTGAGATTTTTTTCCATTTCTTGCCTTCTATATGGGATGTTATTACCAGATCCATTTGTGGACCTCTAAACTGGGTTCAGGCAAATGCTGTAGAATGATATAATTTCTCCCCATTATGACTTCCAGCAGATCGTTCAATTTTTTACTTTTATGGGGAAGCAAGAATGAAATGAGTCTTAGAGCCCACAAAGGAGGAAAAGATGTCTTCACTGTTGGGCAGTGGCATAGAATGGGAGCCTGAGGTATTTTTTTCTCAGTGAATATGCTGTTGAACAGGTCTTCTAAAAGGAGGGGTATTTTCTTATTGTCTTGTACTACATGTTTTACCAAATCAGCAAAGGAAAACCGAAAGTTGGTCTTTTTACCTAATGTGAGGAGAAATAGCTTACTCAATGAAAAGTGTTCGCTTGACATACCTGCAATCTTACATACTTCATAGTTTACAGAAGCTATGTAGTGTGGAAAAATAATTTAATGAAGCCTCAGGCTCTGGAAAAGAAAAGTGCTTAGTTTATGTGCCATGTCAAAAGACATCTCAGAAGCTAAGCTTCTGTTTCTCAGTGTGCTCATTCATCAGTAACATTACAGTTTAGTGGATTGTCTAATTAGGTGTAATTAGCTGCCAGTTGATGAGCGTAGCACTCAGTGCACATCTATTGGAGCACTAATGAATGATCCTTCTCATGCTTACACTGACCATAGGATCATAGTAATTATATATTATTTCACATGTAGCGTATATTATGTTCATAAGACTCTTGCCTGAGATTTTAAATAAATTTAGTCTGCACAAGCCTGAGAATGCCTGCCTTGGGCTGTGGTTGAAGTACACCAGATGTATACTTACTGCTAGCACAAAAACTGAGCAGGAAAATGTCAAGTGAAGCTAATTATTTTTTCTTAAAATTTAGTAAGAATCTCCAAACAGTCAACTATCTGAATTCAGAATTTCTGGAAATAATGTTAACTGCCACTTGAGGGGGTTTAGTCTCACATTTCTAACTCTCTGGTGCAATGATCTAGCTGTGATTCTGCCATTTCTTTATAGCTGACTCCCTAAAAATGGAAAACGGGAAGTGGAAGGACGTGTTCTTTTACATGAGCATTTTTATGTTGCCAGATTGCATGTTGGCATTCTAAGGAAAAGTGATAATATAAATTTCTTGGAGCACAGCTATATTAGCTGCAGTGAAGAGTGTAAAGCATCAGAAGTAAACAAGATGGAAATGGGGAAGGTTGTTACAGAAAGTAGTAGTAAATGTCTGTCAGTGTGTGACACATACTGCCTTTGGCCTGTGGGTTTTAGTTTTGATTGGCAATACTCTGTGGTATTATTGGCATCAGTCAGCATCATGTATCTCAGTGGGAGATGCTTTTGAGATAAGCCAAAGCTGCAATGCAGCTACTATGTCAGGACTAGCAGCTGTGTCCTGAGATCATCTCTGCAGCTCAGCTGTTCAGAAAAATATTTTAATATCCCTGAAGGTTTGAATCTTCTTGTTTGTTACCAGGTAAAGATATTTTCCTTGTGAGTGAGGCAAGAACATGGGACTTCATCTGTGATGCTATTGTTTTCTGTACAGACTGCATTGACTTTTTTTTTTAACTTGGACGACAGTCTAAATCTTCATCAGAACCCTGATGGTTATCTATGTGAATAAAGAGTTTATATGCACATCATTTTAGAAGAGCAGTGAGTGTCTTTGAGATTTGTATGTGGCATCTTTCCAGTTGTCATACATCTCTAAGGAGCCATGCATTTGGCAGCTCTGTTCCCACAGGCCACATTTAGACAATGGCAGTTGCACCATATTGCATAACTGCATCCCAAGATGCACCCAAGCTTCCTGTTTGATGAAGGAGAATGGGAGAATATATATATATATATATATATATATATATATAGGGTAGAGTTTATATCTTCATATCACATCTTACAAGCTAGTTTCCCAAGGACGGGAATATCAGGAAATATAGCATATCAGGAAAAAGAGTTACTGGCTTAACAGTCTGATTAACATTCTGGTACCTTCAGTGTCTTCAGGAAATGAATCTAGTACTTTCTGAAAAATCACCACAGATCTTCCTTGCAAACATTTTTCTGTAAGTCCTTATGAAGAAAGTGGGTTTGGATATAGAAGAGGATGTTAAAAATTGCAGGCCAGATCACAGCTGCTACTGTGACTTAGAAGAGCTTCAGAGTCTTCCCTGACCTTCGCTAGGGCTGCTTCCCTTTCTGGAATTGTTTGGAATACGCTGACACACAAAGACTTTATCTTTGGCCTACTTTCATGGGAATTTGGTATTGCATATTGAGACTAAACTGTACAGAAAGTCATGCTGTCTTTCATATGCTAGAGACCCATGCTCCCTGAGCCTCATATTCTTCCAGAAGAAGACTCAAAATCCATGTGTTGGACTGTCCTCTGTTACTTTCTGTCATTCCAGATGCCACCAGAGAAAAAAAGAAGGAAATGTGATGCTCGGCATTTTTCAGCTGTCACAAATATTTGTCTAACCACTAGCAAGGTAGCTTGGTGGTGGAAGATAACATCCTTATCCTGTTGTTGTTTCATCTTTAGAGCTTTTGTTCTTAAAAATCTCAGATGATCTTGTCCTCCTCCTCTTTATTTTCTGAACATAATTTGTTAACAAAGTGAAAAGAAGAAGAGACAAAAATATCTAGGGGAAGAATAGAGAGGAAGTTGACTGCTTCAAAGCAATTTAAAATAAAAGTTTAAATATTGCAGATGGTATTCTTCATTACTAGTTTCCCAAAACAAGCTTTTTAAAAAGTCACTTTATTTTCTTGAAAGGAAATCTTCATGGCCTACCCTGTTTTTTAAAAAGATCACTTTTCCTCGTGTCTTCTCTGTTTTTTACTGTCACAACCTGGTACAAAGATTAATCCCTAGAGAAATACAAGAAAACTGAAATTGATTTTCATCACAACAGTCAACAGTATTCTTAGTAGGATGGGTTTGCAAGATGACTGCCTAAAATTGTAAACGAACAGCATAAACTTCATGAAGCATTTACTTCAGCTCTTGAAATTCTTAATTAGGGGGGTTCCATCTTATTTAAATAGCAGTAAGACAGTAATTTTGCAGGAATATCTTGCAACTAAGCTGAACTGCTGGGTCCTATATGGGCACTGAGCAGCTATAATTTCCCAGCTGAGTGGTACCATTCTGAAGTCCTGCCAGAAATGTTCAGTGTATTTTCTTAGGAACTATCAGCAGGATCATAAATTAGCTTGCATATTAAAGAGTAAATTTGGGGAGCACTATTTCTAGAGATGATTAAACATTAACAATCCCTTTGAGAAATTATCATTTGGAAATGCAAACTGTGGAGAAAAATGCATCTTTGACATTTGATTTCAAGCTTCACATACTTTATTGGACTGAGGGTATAAACGACTGAGGGTATAAACTATTTCCAACCTTGCCAACAGTTATTTTGGCTTCTTTGGAAAGTGAAGTATGTTGTGATTATAATAAATAAATGTTAAATGTCATTTGATTTATTTTCAAAAAATGTCACAGTACCTTACTTCTAATTACATTACCAGGTAATTAGGAGAATAGAAAATGAAATTATGGAAGCCAACATGAGACATTCTTAGCATCAGTATTTTAATATTGATTACATTATAGCATGTTTGATAAAATGGTATGTTCAAACAGCACTTGTAGACAAAAATATTTAAAGGCCTCCTGTCTTGAATAACATTTTGCACATGCTATTGTGAGAATGTTGTTAAGAGATAACAGGAAAAAAAAAAATTTGGCTTTATGCTTTGTACTGTCTTGTGGCTAGTAAACTGGTAACAACAAATGAGAAGGCTGAGGTACTCAACAACTTTTATGCCTCTGTCTTCAGTGGCAACCTCTCTTCCCACACCTCTTGAGTGAATGGACAGCAGGATAGGGAAGAGGAGCAAAGTTCTTCCCACTGTATGGAAAGATAAGGTTCATGACCTGAGGAAACTGAACATACATTAGTCCTTGGGACTTGATGAGATGAATCCCAGAGTCCTGAGGGAATTGGCTGATGTTGTTGCCAAGCCACTCTTCATGATATTTGAAAAGTCATGGCAGTCAGGTAAAATCCTGGGTAATTGGAATAGGAATAACATTGTATCATCTTTAAAAAGGGTAGAAAGGTGAATCCTGGGAATTACCGACCGGTCAGCCTCACCTCTGTGCCTGGGGAGATCATGGAACAGATCCTGGTAGAAGCTGTGCTAAGGCGCATGGAGGACAAGGATGTGATTTGGGACAGCCAGCATGGCTTTACCAAGGGCAAGTCCTGCCTGACCAGCCTAGTGTCAGACAGGAACACTAGCGACTTTCTGTGTTGTAGTGACTACATCGGTGGATGTGAGAAGGGCTACAGATGTCATTTATGTGGACTGTTAGGTGGATAAGAAGGTGGTTGGATGGTCACATCCAGAGGGTAGTGGCCAATGGTTCAGAGTTCTGATGGACATCAGTGACAAGTGGTGACCCTCAGGGGCCTATGCTGGAACCAGCCGAAGTCAACCCACCACACAATGTTGTGTTATGCTACATGCTGCACTATGTTTGGTTAAGCTGTTATTTTTACCAATTTTTTCATCCAGACACTTAACATTTACTTATAGAGAGTGCTGTAGTTTAACCCCAGCCAGCAGAGAAGCACCCCATAGCTGCTCACTTAAACTACTCTGTTGGATGGGGGAAAACTCAGAATGGTAAAAGTGAGACAACACATAGGTTGAGATTAAGGCAGTTTAATAGATAAGACAAAAGCTGCACAGACCAGAATAAGGAATTCATTTTCCACTTCTCATCTGCAGGCAGGTGACCAGAAAAGCAGGACTCCATCACACACAACAGTTACTTGGGAAGACATGCATCATCACTTCGAATGTCCCCTCCTTCCTTCTCCTCCGAGCTGTATATGTGGAGTATAACACCACATGCTGTGGAATGCTGCTAGGGTCAGCTGGGGTCAGTTGGCCCAGCTGTGCCCCCTCTCAGCTCCTTGTGCACCCCCAGCCTCCTCGCTGGTGGGGTGGGTGAGGAGCAGCAAAGGCCTTGGCTCTGTGTAAGCCTTGCTCAGCAGTAACAAAAACATCCCTGTGTTATCAACCCTATTTCCAGCACAGATCCAACACACAGCCCCATACTAGAATGAAGAAGCACCACCATGGATAGCTATTGATTTCTTGTCACTATGGAAGTGGGACAGAATTATTGATATTCAACTTGGCTTACAATGTGGCTGGTATGTGCCATGCAGACCCAGTGTGCCCAGTTAGCGGTTTCTTAAAGTGCAGCAAACCCAGAGAAGAAGTTCTTCTCCTGTTATCTTCATAGTGCCTGGTGCCTTCTGCTTTAACACAGTCCAGCCCCAGGAATCCCAAAAACATTTTATTGGATCAGACATTGACTTGAAACATGAAAATTTCCAGGCAGGTTTCTGTGTTTTATCTCATAAACCAGATGCCAAAGATAGCTCTGGGTGCCTCAGCACGTTCAGGTGGCACATGGTTTTTTGGCACACCAGGGGCTTTGCTCACTGACAGCTACTGGCTTTTTTCATTGCCTAACAAGAACATGATTAATTCAGGCAATGCGTTTATTACTGGCAAGTTGAGGAGGAGTAAAATTCTGCTGTATTCATCAGCATATGTTTTGTTGGAAGTCTGAAAATGACTGCATATAATTAATAGTGATTAGAGACAGTGATGGTTATTATGTATTGCCCTGCCATAGGTGTCATTCCCTTGTCATACTAGACTCAAACCAGTGAACTCTTTAGGAACCGGAATGTGAGGTTTCTCTGACTAATTTTCCAGTAATTGCTATATTTTTGGAGAAAAAAGAGAGAATAAGCATGGATGAAAACTTAAAATGACTACTTTGCCCTCCTTGTGAAGGCCGCTAAAAGCAACATGCCTATTCTTGTGCTGGTACTGATATTGCTGTCATCAACCTCACCCTTCATTAGAGCATCACCATAATGGACTTTTTTCTGCCTTCATTCTGGTGAATGATAGCTGTTAGAATGAGCCAGCAAAGTGTGTACCTGAGCACTGCTCAGCCATTGCGCTGGTGGCATCTTCCACCTTCTGAGGGGCTGAGTGGGCAGAGTAAAGCACAAGTAACTGGCCGGGGAGAAGGTCTCTGTAAATACAGCCAGTGAAAGAACAGCATGTACAGGCAGTATCTGCAAGATCCATTTTGGACCCCTGGGAATGAGCCAGTTTTGGTGCTGTATTTTTATGTTTTTGTGGTTTTCCCCCTAAATAAACTGGTACCAGGTAGCTGGAAAGGGTTATTTAACAAAGTATTGTACCTTTCTATCATTTATTCATGATATAGTGCACGGTCTGAGAGAAAAAATTTAGGTTCTGTAGGGGGGAGAAAGTCTGTCTTAATACAAGAACTATACTACCCCATTAGATGTGAGCAAGGTTTTTAATGAGATCAGTAGGAAGCAGATATAGTATCAAGAAGAGAAAATAATTTTTCCTGTGTGTCATATCTAGTGAGGCAGAATTTTACAAAATGTGTATTAACTTATACCATCAGGGTAGCAAAAAACTGTTATGTCTTCTCCAAACTTTAAACGTACTCTGAATTGCTGAAATATGAAAAAAACCCAAAAAGCGTAGGGTAAGTTCCTTTACAAATTGATATTCAGGATACAAACAACAGTTGAATAAGCTCAATCAAAATACTTAAGATTCAATTTTGACCCATAAAGAGATTTTAAACTGTTTAAAATATTAACTAAAATTAGCTAACTAAAGAACACATGGCATAAAACATAATTTTTTCTCTAGAAAGTAGCAAAACAACTTTCTTCCCCTTAGAAAAGCTTTCTTCTTCAGCTTCCCCAACCAAGGTACTAAAAGAAAAAATACTTCCCGTCAGACTCCTGGTGTCTTTTTAAGGACATGGGTTTGTATTACTCACTTTTCATGTTATCTAGCCCCAGTAAAGGGCAAAATCACTTGTCAGAGTAGAATGGCACTGGCCACAGGGAAGAAATGGGGAGCAGGCATTAGCTTTGTATGAGTGTGCATTCATGCTTCAAAGCAGAATGAGGAACAGTCGACCCATGCTAGAATTCAGTTCATTAGGATTTTTTCAGATAATTGATTGATTACATAATTGCACGGGGCAAGTTTTATATGTTCCTAGAGCTAAATTTGATGAGAAGCTGCACTATTATTCAGAAAAGAAAAAAAAAAGCTTTGTCTGTGGCAGTACTTAATCACAGCTTAGAACAGAGGCAACTATTGTGTATATATTTATAATGAAAAATGAAGATGAGAAAGAAGAAGGCTTTAAAATTAGGAAATATGTGGAGTTCTATGAAACAAAACCTTTAAATACAAGAATAGGATAGAGGGGAGAAGAAAAAGGACAATTGAAAAGTGAAAATAAGATGAGCACTTTTTATGCATTTATACAATCTGACTGTAAATAGACAATCTTCTTCGATGTGAAAGGGGAGTCTTTAAAAAGAAATTTATATAATTTGGATTTCTACAAATATACATCTGTGGATTACTGGTTGTTTACAAAGCAGTTCACTTTTACCACCCTGCATAGCCTTTGAACCATCAAGCGGATTGAGAGTCCTGCCTCACTTGGTGTCATCTGCAAACTGACTGAGGCTGGACTCAATCCCCTCATACAGCTTGTTGATAAAGACATTGAACAGAACTGATCCATTAGTGTGTGTTGCAGTGGGGAAACCTACTATGTTTACATTAATGATAATTAAAAAGAAATAAGTCATTTAATCTTGCTATCACTGATTTATAAGAGATTTTCCTGTGTGCTTGAGCACAAAAATGTCAAGGTTTTTCTTAAAAATGAAGACAGTTCCTTAAAGCATTCAGTACCACAAACTCTAAAATAATAGCAAGGAAACAATAACTTTGGAAAAAATCTATTCTCTTGAGAGGTACCTCCTTAATATACCTGCTACTGTTCAAAATTACACTAAATCGTGGCCAGAGCAACAAACTCTGTATCAAACATGCAGCCTCAACAGCAGGACTGCAGTTTGTGTAGCTAGATGATGGCCCACATGTTGAGGTGCTGGTGGAGAATGGCACAGGTTATGCGAAGATTTTTACACAGCTGCATTGAGGATGCTCTCCTCAGTAAGCTTGTAACCCTTCCTCAGGCTCTGCTTTTTCTGGCATACTGAATGCTGTGTGCTGTTATTGATATCTCTAAAACAGTAGAGAAATGCCTACCAGGGGAGGGAGGTCTGTGCAGTGACAATTCTCATAAAAACGTGCAGAGACAGGGGAGCCTAAGTATCTGTACGCATCTGTACGCAAAATGGGCGAACTCATTTTGGTTCAATTGTCAACATGAGACCTAGACCAAGAATCTGTGTGATAGCCTGTGAAGTGCATATTATAAGTGGCCAATTACAAGATATTTCACTGTAAATATTTATGCAACTTCAATTGAGTAGTCATGCCTAATATTTCAGACACTCTATATTGAATTATGCATCAAATGTACATCTGCCAAAGCTAATATATTCAGAATTGTGAAGGCTAGTGAATCATCTGGAACTATCAATGCATGCATAACCCTGTTACGGTGGAGAGATAAGGGAGATTCCATGTGATATTGATGTGTAAGAAGTTAGAGAACTAGTACCTAACTTCAGTTCTCAAAGAAAAAAACATTTGCCCCTTATTAGGAAACTTTCTGGACGTGATTTTTAGAGTTAAACCATTTGAGAGAACAACATGTGCACCTCTGCTTGAAAGGGCTTAACAAAAATTCGCTTTGCATTATGGTAAGGCCAAGAAGATTTTCCTGAATTTCTAGATCAGTGATAAATGTCAGATGAATACATAAGATTATTTGCATTTATTTGTGTATAACATTACTGTTGTACAAGGTTGGTTTGGTCAAGCGGTAGTTGAATTCAAAGCTTGATCTTCAACCAGTTTTACCTGTAGGGAAACTGTAGCTCTAGAAAAAGTCAAGACTCTTTACAGAACTTCTGAGAAATCATGTTTCTTTCTAATAGGGTGGCATTTTAGGGCAGCATATAAGCATTTTGTGTCTGTAAGCATCTTTTCACTCTTGGAGTATAGTTTTCACTGATATCACTTTAAATGGTGACTATCTTGTATCATTTAGAAAAGAAAATGGCAAAGTGAAATTAGGAAGATGTTCTCCTGTGCTGTGCAACAGTTAAATAGAGCACCTTCATACTGCATTCAGGATACTTGCCTGCAATGCTCAAATAAGAAGTCTCTCTGCTCTGTGGACAGGGAGGAAGAATTTGTTACTGCATTGCCTACTAAGGTTTATAGTATAAATATTTGTGTATATGCAGAGACATGTATGTGTAATGTATGTATAACTTGCTCTCTTTCCTTCAACAAAAAGTTTAAGTGTAGCTGGGCTAAAGTATCCACTACATTATTGTTTCCCCCATATGAATAATATTTTGATAAAAAAGAGCTTTTGTTTAAAACTTGGCTTGAAGTGTGTTGTACGGCCAGTGAATATTTGAGGGTGAGGAAGTTGAGCTCCTCAGATTAGGTTCTGAACAGCCTTTCAGCATCAAGCAATGCACATACGCATGTGCACATCTACATAGACAGAGCAAATAGTCTCAGCAGGTGGGTTGAAAACCTCTTGTTGTGTGTCTTTTAGTGAAAAACATTGATGGTGTAGAGGTACCAACTTCAAACCAGGATGTAATAATGTAAAAATAGCTGGAAAAAGCTAGTGAGCTGAATCATCTGAAGTGGGACCATATGCAGGTCACACTGTGTAGACACAAAGGATGATTTTGTTTTCTGTTAGAGAGAATGATGGATTTCTTTGTCTGTTGTTGGGGTTTTTCAAAAGCCTAAATTGCAGAATTAATTGATACAATCTTCTATCTATAATTGATGGGTTCCCTAGCTCAGCACCTTGGAAGATCATGCTGCTGATTTAGAAGTTTAACTCAACATGTTTAATTTTAAATGGTGGTGATGCGAACTTTAGCCTGAAGTTAATAGAGGAAAGGTGGTATTGTCCCACCTTTCTAATATTTCATTTGTGACCCCCAATACGTTAAAGGCATGTAAAGAAATAATCTCACGAAAACTGAATAGCCAAGAAATTTGTGGCGTCCTGTGAAAAACATAGGCACTATGCCTTGTTCATTCAAGTGCATTTTTTCTGAGACTTAATAATGACTAGACTATTTCTAAGCCTAATGTGAAATATTATTGAAGAATAATTACTTTTTCTTGCTCAAATGCACAGCCATTTAAAATAGTTATTATAGTTTGGGAATGTGTTTATTACAGAGAATTTGCTGATGAAAAAAAATAATTACTTGGCTCTGCGATGTTTTCGATTCAAGAAAAGCAGTAACAGCCTACTGTTGGGTTTATTGTACTTTTCATTAAAGCAGCTGGTGTTGGCCATTCTCAGAGTAAGGATATGAACCATTGTTCTGATGCAATAATTACTGCTTTCATATGGAACCATCTGGTTTTACGTCTGTTCTCAGTATTTTTAACATTGGTAAGAAATACTGAATATTCATAAAAGCTGAGGTTTATGTAATTTTTTATGTAATTTTCAAATAATTTGATTCATTTGCTTTGTTTCAGTTAATTTAACACAGGAGACTAAACTTCACTTTTAGCCTTGTCTCCAGCAAAAAATTTAGTATTTTTAAGGACAGTCTCTGAATATGATTGAATGGTCTAGCAGAAACACAGTGCAATTTGTGGCATTTTGGTGGGTTGAGATATTTTTGTTTGGTTGCTTTTGAT
Organism: Eulacestoma nigropectus; assembly: GCA_013397775.1. Classification (NCBI taxonomy): domain Eukaryota; kingdom Metazoa; phylum Chordata; class Aves; order Passeriformes; genus Eulacestoma; species Eulacestoma nigropectus. The sequence continues at coordinate 210,980 of VZTE01002615.1, read as the reverse complement.
TTTGGTTTTGTTTTACTTTGAATTGAAGCATTATGTAAAGATTTGACATTAGCAGCACACTTCGTAGAGTCTCCAGTGCTTTACGTCAAATAGTCATGGAGTGCTTTTTCACAGTGTCACCAGAAATAAGAACACAGTTGAGTCAGGTGACTGAGTGTCCTCTTTAAGATGGATTTAGATCTGTCTTAGATCAAAAGATACAAAAACGAAGCTTCTCTATTCAAAAGTTCATAGAGCGGTACCAAACTTTTGCTTACAAGATTCTGATGAGAATTAAATTCCTAATGCAAAGGCAGCCCCTAATCCCACAGACTTGGAAGAATAAGGAATATAGCAAGGCTATTTGCTTTTTCCTACTCTACACTAGTCACAAATCTCTAAAACGGCTGTAGTTAAAGTACTGCTAATGACTAGCTCAATTACCTTCAAAAAGATTCTGCTTCTTCAGAGTTTAACATTTTAAGACAACCCTGGTTATCAAATGAGCTCCTCTTGTCTCTCAGTGTTTTTCTCCTTCCTGGATACAGCAGGGAACATTTTATAGTTTCAAGGGCATTCCTGGCAGAAAGTACATAATAATATTAATTGCAAAACTCTCCAGGTACTTGTCATAGTCCTGAAGAGATCAGCCTGCGCTGGCATTGTGTATTCAGATAAAGCTCTGCAAGCAGCAGGATGCTTGGATTTATTACTGCTGCCAGAAAGCAGGCAGTTTGCTCGTAGTGGTTTGTCAATAGTGCTGTGCAGTTTTGGAAACTGCTGGCAATTTTATTTTATATTTTGCATAAGGTTTTTGGGCATGTCCTAGTGGCACTTGGTAAATTATCATGGTAGCTGAAAGACAGAATTAGTCTGTTGAGCGTTAATATGGCAAAAAACTATTAGGACCTAAAACAAATCAATATTGATAGATCACACGTGTGGGAGTTTTATGCTGAAAGCTGTATTCCAGTGTGAAACTTAGAGTTTTGCATACATCCAAAATGTATGGATCTGTTCTGCAATCCTGGTTGTTACTGAAGTAACTGAATAATCGTCTCCAAATAGTAATTCAGACGCAGTGTTTTACTGAAGATGAGAGGATCTAAAGAGAAAAAATTAACCAAATTTTCAAATGAGGAAAGCTGAGTCATGCTGATCTCTAGATGTTTACTGTTCTAAAAATATTCACCATGGAAGTTGAGGTTGTCATGTCCTTTTGGTGTGTGAAGGTAAAGTGCAGCTAATGGAAAATTGGGGTGGAAGACTCCCAAAGGTGCTTCTTCTCGATGGTACCCGAAGCTTCATCTCTTGAAGCTTGTCCAGGAGCCTGGGCAGATATGGCTGGGCAACTGGAGCTGAAGGATACTGGAACTGTTATGTTGCTGAGTTCTATAAGTCTGAAAATCTTATAAGGAACTCTATTGTAGTTACCTTTCATATTTGAAGATATGATGTGTTTCTTACATTGTTTTGTGAAATATTAACTTCCTCTGATTAAGTTTTATTTGAAATACTAGACCGAGTATATTTGGTGTACCCTTGACAAAAAGAGAGTCAGTCTACAAATAGTTTTCTAAGTTGTGTGAGAATTTTCAGAGTTCACAGTAAACTTTAGTGGTATATTAATGATTTCAAACCAAACATCATTTGTTATTGTTTTCTCATTTTTCTGGATTACTCCAGATGACTGGGAATTGATGCTCTTATTACCACATTCTCATCTTATTTCCTAACTCTTGCTATAAAAGAAATTTGGCTCTCCTACAACTGGTGTTTAAGTGTGTTTAACTATCTAGTCACTTGTCACTTGTGTGTTCCTTACAGGAGTTTTAGTCTCAGTGAAAAAAAAATCCTCTGAAAATTCCAATTTATTCTCCTCCCTATCCAACCTATTTCTTTTTTAGTACTGATAAAGCAACCTCCACTTTGTTTCAGATTGATGTCAGCAGTCAAAGGGCAAATTTTTCTCTATTATATGAAGAATTCCACCAAGTGTCTTCTAATCAGATTGTTGGTGATGGTGAAATCAAGAGAATGTGAAAAGGCAAGCCTGTTTTTATGGACTGAAGTTCATTTAGGAAGGGGCCTATTTTGAAAGCAGTCATATACAAGAAGTTTATTCAAGAACTGAAAAAACAGAAAAACAGAGATCATTCAAGGCACTGTTAAAATCTCTCTTGTGCTCTTTTTGATAAGCACGCAGCAATTAAAATTTAGATAAAATAATAAGAAAAAAATATTTCCACTAATCTTTCAAAATAAGCAATGAAAATTGTGTGTATTCTTCAAAATAAAACCCCTGTCTTTTATGTGATCCTGTGATACGGGTGTCTCAGTACAGTTACTTGAATAGTAGTTATCATGAGGAAACATCATATGATTTTCTGAATAAATGTTGCAACTAATTGACAGTGTCATTTTTATCTCAGGATACCGCTATTACTGGTCTTTTGGAAAATGAAAGTCATATGATAATTGAGGCTGATATTTGCTTGTAGTGTGTGCACAGATTTAGTGGCTGTACTGAGTTGCTGTGTCACAAGGAGTCTTAAGACCTCATCAGGAACTTTTGTTTTATGCAAATAATTGGGGGGTAGTCCATCAAAATCCAGAAAAAAAAAAAGCAGCAATAAATATATGTAGGAAAAGGGTCAGCGAAAAGTAATTGGTTTTTTCTCACCTTTTCCACAGAAACAGGAATGGGAGCTTGATCTGTTGGTCCCTCTTCATGCTGTCTATACTGGGCTGTACACAATTTTCCATAGGATTTTGTTTTCTAGAACAAATATTTCTGTATTATATGCTTTAAAGAATATGTATTTTTCAAGGGTATTCTGAAGTCTTTGCAGAGACTCTGTATAAACATTTTTTGCCTGACTATAGAGGTGAAAATTAGAATAGCAACATGATGCAGCAGCAAGAGAAAATGCAATAAAATCTCCAAAGAGCTTACAACATTGTGCATATTCATTTTATAAAAAATTAAAGCAGGCTATAAAAACTAAACCCTTTACCATACCATAGATGACTTATTAATAATGCCTACATTAAAATTAGATTTTTTTTCACCTAAATACTCCTGGAATAGGATGGGGTTTAGGTTACAGATTAAAAAAAAAGAATAATACATAAAATTGTACTAAAGTACATTTTTTCCATTATCAGTTGTTTTCAATCTTTTTATATGGTACAGTGTATGTTACTATGAGATCAGAGTATAAGTAAACATCACTTTCTAGTCTGCATGAAAATATCAAAATGGAATATTCAGAATTTTATTCTTTTTGCAGGCCTTTTTTCCTAACATTTGGGAAGGAAAACAAAAGAATCTTTTCCAAACTACACTGTGATATTTCTTCTCACTAGATAAGTAAAATATATAGACAAATTAATGAACATTGTGCATGTCATATTCAGTGTTGCTTGAGAAATAAAGTTCCTGTGGCTAGTAATTGAGAAGAGTGAACTTTCTGTGCTGGATTGAAAAAAGGAGTAGGTGCGGAGGTAAGGAGAAATAACATAATGAATTGTCTAGCAGGACCTTTTTCAAGACCCTATAAATTGATGCAATTTCTTCAAATTTTGATAAATGTTGGCTTCTGAATGAACTAGTAACTATTTTAGTATAGTCATAATAACAAAAGTATTATCGGTGGACCATTTGAAAGCATACCATGTTTAAATTAAAGGGAAAGAGAAACTGTAATTTCTATATAGGGTTAAAGGCTGCATGCGTACATGTTTTATGTATTATTGTTTAATTTTTTTATGTCCAATTAGTGTGTCAGCACGTACTGGACTGGTGATGGAAGGACAAAGTGGGTCTTTTACTCAGGCCAGGTATCATGTGACCAAACTTCTGGCTAAAGCCAGGTAATCAAGAGGAGGGCATATACTCATCACACAATCATTTTGTGGTTTAGTGACCAAGATTGCTGTTTAGTGAACAGGATATTTGTACCTATTTGTAGTACAGGATATTGGGAATCATCACAGAATCTTTCACTGCCCATCTGTGGACCTTTGTACACATTACAGAAACACACCTAGTCTACTGTACAAGGTAAACTCTCTGGTATAGTTACACATCCTGTAGATATTACAGTAGTATTTACACATCTCTTTAAAATAAAATCTACCTTAACCTAGGAAAAAAAAAAATCAGATAGTTCCAGCAACTCTTGTGAGGATTTCTGATTTCAGTCAGAAGTCCCTGAAGTATATATATATATATCATTTTATACCTGACACTGAGGAGAAAGAATTTTTTTTCCAAGACTCATAAATGTAAATAGTTGCAGCAGCAACACTTTTGTCATTTAACCATAGATGAGTTTCAGCCTTCTCAGTTAGCCAGGTCACAGGACTATGATCTCCCACCTGAATGGAGCACCTGTGAAAGCAATATTATAAAGCTCCCTAGAAAGCACCTCTTGTACAATGTGTCATCATTACAGCTGCACATTCATGATCTCTAGGTAGCAATGCTTTTTGTACAGTACTAGAATTTCTTCTTACTCACATCTTCAGTGAAGAGAGAACCCCAGCATTGCATTTCTTGGTTTTCCTAAACAGTAGATAATGAAATACTAATCTATAGGCAGAATCCGACACATTGTCAATAGGGGGATTAGTTGCTATTTGTTGTTGTGTGAAGCTGAAAAGTAAAGAATTATGCTTAGTGACCACTGTGATTTTTTACTGGTTCTACGAGTATATGCATTTAGACTTTTTTCATTGCCTATACAATTCAAAAGTGTTTGTAGTGACCTTAGTAAAAGTAGGCCTACATAAATAAAACAAGTCAAGTGGGAGTGGCCTATAATGTTATTTACAAAAACACTGTGTAACTTAAGTAAATTATTTTATAAGATACTAATGAGTTTTGCTGAATTTCAACACAAACTTGGTGAACTGGATAAGTGTTTTAAATGCTGGAAACCATAGATGGACAAAGATTACAGTAATCTTTCTTAGGTGCTTCCTTGAAATATTTTGGATAAATCTAATCCATCATTTAAAATAACATCTCTGAAAAGGGCAGATGTTAATTCATTTGGATAGAGAAATATGTGGTGATGCGTTTTTAAATCATCATGACCCCGTGGACATGACCAAATTATTTAAAGTGGTTGAAAAACATCCTGAATGAGAGTGCTAGATGGCATTAAACCTGACTCCCAGCAAAAATAGAGTGGCATACATTTAATTTGTCACTGTTTTCTTAAGACGCTAAAAATACATAAAGACATTCATTTTTCTTTTCAAATATGGGAAAGTGGAAGTGCGTGAAGCCATAGTGCTGCTTTACAGAGTAGTCCGGTTGGAGAAGATTCCAAGGCAATGAACAAGAATGACTGGGTGTTGTAGGAAGTATTTCTTCTTAGAGAAATTTCTTTCTTTTAGCCTAAACAAAACACAACTTTGTGTTATTCATGACAGATTTTTGCCTTGATAAAAATATTCCTTCTTCAGGTATAAGCATAGTTGTTCTATTATTAGAAGTGGTAACAGAGAGATTATGAAAGAAACTTTTTTTGTACACTGTTGTCACTGGAGATGGGTGTGTACACACTTCTGTCATGCTCTTCTTCCTCCTCTTCCTGGCATACACAATGGAATTTGTGATGACCAGCAGCGCCTTGGACTGGGAAAATGGTATCTGGGCTGATGCCTGTTTTTGAAGAGAGAATTCAGCTTTTGTTTCAGCTTTTACAATGCATAATTATTTTCTTTTTTTTGCCTTTTTTTTTTTTT
>VZTE01002615.1:176051-205213 GCA_013397775.1 Eulacestoma nigropectus | reverse complement strand
TTTACTGTCGTTTTTTTTTTTTTTTTTTTTTTTTTTTTTTTTTTTGGGGGGGGGGGGGTTGTTTGTTTGTTTGTTTTTTGGGTTTTTGTTTGTTTTGGTTTTGTTTGGTTTTGGTTTTGCTTTTGCTTTTGTTTTTTTTAACTAATGCACGGAGGGAATTTTTCTTTCATCTTGACCAGTGGTGCTGAACCAGAAAATAGCCAGGAAGATAGAATACTCCTTGGCCACTCATGTTACACTGCATTCTGCATCATATCTATTTTCAAGTAATATTTCTCAGATTCTGTATACAGAAACAGTATGCAGGCAGTCCATCTAGTAATGAACACAGTAATAAAACCCCATGTGGAAACTACTCAAAAATCAAAATGTGAGAATATAATTTGTAGTGTTATTTCTGCATTATTTAGCTCTGTAGCTGTTCCCTTCAATTCTCTGATTAAAGCCTTGCAACTGGCAATAGACCTCACAAAGATAGAATTGTAGTCCTACCCGCTAGAAGAAAAGAGCTTCTTTAGACATTTGTAGAATTTCATACCAAACTGAGTATACTTCGTCAAAAAATCTCATTTTTGGAGACCTCTCACTAGAAAGCTTAGTTTCTTGTAGTTACTGGAGACAGTGGGAGGTAAACCCAGGAGTATATAATGCCACACAATAGTTTTTGAATTTGGACAACTTTTGGGTGCTTCTTTTTCTTCTCTGTTTTGTGCTTAGTAAGCAAAGCTGATAGGATTGTCTTGTAGGATGTGCCTAAGATTTATTGGATCTATTTCTCCCTATCCTTCGTCAAGCTACATAACCTTTCCAATCCTTTATTTCTGTTTTAATACTGCGAGTATGCGTTTATCTGGCTTTGTATAAACTCTCCCAGATAATGCTGTTTTATTAGTAACTTGCATTCAGGCACCAAATGGAGTGATTAACATAATTAAGAAATACATGGATGAAAAAGAAAAATAGTGACATTAAATTCAAAATGTATTTTGCTATTTTGAAAATGTTATATATGAAGAGAAAATTATTTGGATAAGTTATTTATAATCAAACGTAATAAGAATACAACATAAGTTTCAATGAAAATTTGCATTATAATTGGAAGAAGAAAAGGGAGAGGAATAAGGGGTTTTTTTTAATGTTTTATTCATAGGTAGCATGACAAGACAGTTGAATTCAGTCCCATTATAAACTATCATAAACAGAAATGATAGTACTTGGGCAAAAATTTTACCATAATTTGGATGTCTGACTCTTACTAAGATTGGGGAAGTAGAACAGACATTAAACCTGGAGGTAAAAAGTCTATCTGATAGCCAGAAGCCTAAATAAAGGAACTATTTCTTTTTGTTCAAATATCTGTTTGAGAAGCTACGTTTTGTGTTTGGTGTAATTTACACCATTTTCCTCACATAAATTATCAGAATTTAACAGAAAAATTGTGTGTACCAATGTCAGTGGGATGTACACTTTTTCTAAGAGTTTATGAGAAATATCTGTATTTTTCTCACCTCCTGTGCAGAGATCCAAACTTTTTTTTTTTTTAAATTAATGTTACTTTTAAAAAAAAATATCATTAGTAGTTTTTCAGCCTTTATTATTGACCATGTGGATTGACTATGGAGATAACTATGTACTTCCATTGCAGGATACAGATCTTTTAAAAATTACTTGTAGTGGTTTGATCACATGCTTTTCACTTTGTGAGATAAGGATGAGAAGAAATGCAAAGCAGGCCTAAAACTTTAAAGAATATAAAGAAGTTTATTACTAACAGAATTAAAAGTAACAAGAAATAAAAAGAAGTGAAAGCAAAACCCTCTTCCCTCCAGCACTCTCCAAGCAAAAACTCTCTCCCCCCCCGCCTCCTCCCTCCAGCACTCTCCCCTCCTTTTACCACCTCGCACAAAAGGTAATAATTTTGGTCAGTGTTACAGTCTTTAAAAGTCTCTTTCTTATGCTTAGGGAAAAAAGGTTCCCTCTACTGATGCTGCAAACTTCTGATTTTTTTTCACAATCTCAGCAGTCCACCTGGGAATTACCTACTGAAGTGAAATCTCTCCCATGAAAACTCCACAGTATATTCACACTGCAATCATGGGCCATCATATGGGGTTACAAGTCCTTTTAAAGATGAATTCTTCCAGCCCAAACACAAAGGTTTTCTTTTTCCAATCTCTTTTAAACATAAATTATTTCAGCTTAAACACAAGGGCTTCTCTGCTTCTTCACAAACTTCTAAAAGCTGCTTCACAGCTACATGGCCTGGCATAGGCATTCTCTTACATCTTCACAGGCTGCAACATGAATTTTCACAGGCATGGATTTTTTATCTCCCCATACTTTTATAATGATTTAAAGAGTTCAGTCCTCCGCAGCTGCTGGAAGGGGTTTTAAGACTGGCGCCGGAACGCGCACACCCTTTTCTCCCGCCGCCATCTCAGCGTCGTCCCACGTGACTGACTTTCTCTTTCTCTCTGACCGTGCAGCCTCCATGTTCTTCTCCCTCACGTCTTTCCCCACGGGCTGCGCTGCTGTTCAGTTCGGTGCGAGCTGTGCAGGCTGGAAAAGGAGGCTCCGCTGGTCCCGCTGGGTCTGCGCGGGCTGCAGGAGGGGGAGAGGAGGCTCCCCCCGGGCTGCATGAAGGGGGAGGGGAGGCCCCTCCTGATTCAGAAGCCGAGCCGGGTGAATTCGGCTATCGAGCAGCCCATAGTTAGTTTAGCTGCTTGCGGCTCTGAGGGAAGGGAGAGGGGAGGGCAGGCAGGAGCCCAGGCCGGGCCCGGGCCCGGGCCGGGCCCGGAGGCCGCCCGGGGCTCAGAGGCCCCGCTTCTCCCTCAGGAGACCGGGAACCCGAGAGGAACTTCCCGCCCTTGCACGGGGTTTAAATATGCAAAATTCACAAAAGCGCATTGGCTTAAAAGCTTGTCAATCAACTCAGTTTCAACCCATGACATTACTGGATTTGAAACCCTCCTAATACATCTGGTTTACTAATGAGACTAATTCCTGTCTCGTATATGCTGTCTGTATAATTTTCTTGGTCAGGAGTAGCTCTTTAATTGGCATAAGCTAAATTATATCTTAACCATTTTTGCTGTATCTCTTTCTCCTGTCACTGCTTCAGATGGTGAAGTAACTAGAAGAGAAACGACCAAGCTTGCAGAAAATGTTGAACAGTTCACTTGCATTGAAACAACTCCCAAGAGATGTAGTAACCTTTACAGAAAAGATAGTAAAGGGCAAGATGTTGACTGTAGCTCTTAGGTTAGCAGTCTTCTTATCAAGAGCTGCAGTAATGTCTAGGTTTATGCACTCCATTTGCTCTCATTGAAAATGCAGACCAGCCATATCACATACTTAGCATTCAGCAAGAGTGGAATCACTGCGTCTTACAAGAAGTTACTCTGTCTTACAAGGAAATGTCTGGTAACAATGTGTTAAGCTGAACCTGAGAGGCGAAAAGGACATCTGAATTATGAAAATCTAGTTTTTCTGTAATATTACCACAGTAGTACTCATAAGTGAGTCAATCTTTTTCCAGCAAGGCCAAGTTCTTGCCTTTACACAGCCAATAACTTCCGTATCTCGCTTTTATTGACAGCTATATTATAAATATTTAATTTTTTTTAATACACACTCCATTTTCATCTTGTCCTCTGAGAAGATGGTACAGCTTTATATAGTCGTTAAGGAATGAGAGCAGCAGTCCCTGTCTCTCTTCACTGTTATGTTTTTCAACTTTAAATTCCTTCTAGGCCAATATCAAAGAATGCAAGCTCGCTAACAAGACCAATCTGGCTGTGATGAGGGAAAACCTTGATTAATAATTAAATGTATATTTTAGGCAATGTATATGTTGTGGCCCAATGTTGTTGTAGATTGTGAAGCTTTTTTTCTTAGTACAAAATATTGTGATATGAGATAGACCCCTAGTTTTGAATTGTGCTGCTTGGAAAGTATGGTTATATGGAGTGCTGAATTCATAAACTAAACACTGATATTAGATTTCTTTTTATATGTGAGATGGTCCACAACTGAAACAAAACAGGTTTCTGAGTCACTCAGATACAGTACAGAGTGTTTGAAATTTTTTCCTCTCATCTTCCTGAAGTCTCCGAAACTACGTTAAATATTGAAGCTGCACAATTCTTCTAAGGTCTAGTAAATTTACAGGAAGCCTGGAGATTTCATCTTGATTTCTTTATGTTTTTGCTTTTCTCTTCTATCATGAAATTGCCATGATCAGTTGTTTGTCTTTTAGAGGCTAATTTTAAAAGTAGTTTTCCAAAAGAACAATTCTTTATCCCAATGTACAATGATAAATGCATCTCCAGAGTCACACCCTGACTTTTTAGTACCACTTTTGCAGAAAAGTGATGGCATGATGATTATACAGAAAAAGGTGCAGACAGTATTTCTTGGATTTTCTATTTCTGTTGCATTTACATTGCCTTAGATAAGGTAATTTGGTGGAATAAAATATGTAAAAGAAGAATAATGAATCTGCAGCCCACGGACAGGAGAAATGAAGGATTATTAGAGCTCAAGAAACCTCCTTTTTCATTTTTCTTGTATATGCTATAAAAACCTGAGACAAAGTTTTTTTTTTTTTCCCAGAATTGACCTAATTACGTGTTTTCTAAACAGCTGGGGAACCTTCTGCCCTCCCCCAACAAAGTTGGTTTTAGTTTATGCTCCTAGGATAACCACAATGAACTAGTAGTATGAAGATCTTCTCTTGCTGTTCACATCTAGGTTTTCTCAGGACACCAGCTTTCAAGTATGGTAAATTATTAGTCCTGTCACACCAGTTGCACTTAGTTTAATCAGAAATACTGAATTATCAAAAGTAGAAGTTGTCTATTCAATTTATTCTATCTTACAATTGCTTCTGTATTGAAGTGTTCATATTTGCATAAAATGTTGAAAGTTTATTATAATGTTACTCTTTTGTTTTCTCTCTTATGCAAGAAAATGGTAATCACTTCAGGAAGCATTTGTGTCAGTTATATGAAGATATTTGAGATTATATTATAATGTGTTCTAGCTTTACAGTGATTTAGATAAAGTAGAATTTCAGATCTTCATTTTCTGTACAGTACAAATTGCATCAGGGATTTAAGTAAATTGGAAGACAGTCACTGTAACAGAAAACAGCAGGGATTCAAAACACTGATGATTAAGTAATTGATGACATTTGTGTTTAGTCTTCACCAGTACGGACAGTTCCTAACATGATGATCCTCTGTACTGAATCATACCTCAAGAAGAAAAATTAAACAATATAGCAGCTATATATGACAAAAATAATGCACTTCTGACAGTAGCATAAAGGCAATCCTGCTAATTTGTAGTATGTATAGGAAAAATTTGAAGGAAATACAGGGGAAGGTAAGCACATTTTAATTTAAGAATTCATAATGACATGGTTAGTACTGCTTAATGGATGTGTCAAGACTGTATTCCTGAAAATATTAAAATGTGTATCTGCCATTTATACTTTTATACTTTGTGAAATGCTATTAGATCATGCAAGCTGTATCTGTAGTTTCTTTCTTATGATGTACTAATGGAAATGTTCCCAACCTTTCTTTGGAACATTGCTCTGTACATGAAAACAAAAAAAGCTTTCTTTCAAATTTTTAAGAGAAAGTTTCTCATTGGAATACAGTATACGGATAAGCAGTTAGAAAATGTTTTTTATTATTTGATATTTCAGAACTAGCGTAGAAAGCCATAGTTTTTCTGTGCTAAACCAACTAGTAGGGTTCTGACGTGAGCCCTTTTCCAGATCAATATATTTGGTATCAAACTGCAAATTACTCATTTGTGCCTCCTTAGCAGGTCCTACATTTTATTTCAAGAGAGAATTTTATTTTAATCCTGCAGCTTTTGAAAATAGGTTGTGATCTCTAGTTAGGCTACTCTGAAAGTCACCCTAAATGTATTTGACAGTACTAGTTACTCGTGCATGGAAAAAGTAGAATATCTTCTAAGCTGTCTAAACCTCTGTTACTTGAACAGAACAGTCAACAGTCTTATATGAAAAGTCATAGTCAAGTGTTTTTGATGTCAGCCTTGGGGCCCCACATCAATAAATTGATTTGAAAAGTGCCATAGTGTCTCTCTTCTGCTAATTCACAATTACATGAAAGATAAATATACCCTTTAGGTAATGATGTTGAAGATTACTATAGGATAGGATAGGATAGGATAGGATAGGATAGGATAGGATAGGATAGGATAGGATAGGATAGGACAAAATAAAGTGTAACGAAATAGAACAGAATAGAACAGAATAGTTCAGCTGGAAGGGATATACAGTGATCATCCAGTCCAGCTCCAGTCAAACACGGAGAACAGAGATCTGCCAAAACCTTGTCCTTGCAGAACTGGTTCAGAACCTGGGTTACTGCTAGAAAAGGCAATAACATTTGTCTGGCTGCAAGGCCACAATCCAGATTTTGGTAGACAATGATGCCCTAGATTTTGTTAGGCTGCAAAACATGTTTTTTCACCTATGAATCCAGCAAGGCTGTTGCAAACTTTTCTGTGGAGTTAAACTCCTGGTTAGGGCTACTCTTGGTGTTCTTGAAGGTCTGTGCTCTTTTCTGTGTAATTTAGTGTCACTGCATCTATAGAGGTCTCAGAAGAACTCACACAGTCCTTGTTTACCTGCTCTCTTCTTCCATGCTCACCCACTTCTGAGATGAAAAATAATGGAGCCCCTTTAATAATTTCTGTTGATACTCTGGATCTCCTATCTATGAATCAAGGAACAGCAGTAGCCTGCTTTGGTTATGACAAGCTTATTTAAAAGCCCAGCAAAGGTTGTAGAATGGAGAGATCTACAAGTTCTTCAGGAACCAGTGAGAGTTACAGAGAATTTCTTCTGGGGACAGACTGTTAATGGTATCAAATTGATAATATTGTGGTTTAAACTCTAAAATTAATCATACTGTTCTTATTTCTCTTCATGCAGGTATCTACCTTCTCCTCTGTCCTTGTGTCAAGTGCATATATCTTGATAGGTTTATTTTTAAGGTGGGGTGAAAGAGTAAGCTCTATGATTTTCAGATAAGAAAACACTAACTATAAAATAAAGGGAGGATAAGCCCCTTTGTGTGTATCAGTTCTGCCTATTTTCCCTCTGAGATACAAATTGAGCAATCTGCAGCCCTGTGACAACTGTCACCAGGAATCTAGACACCGTCAGCTGAAAAGCAGCATGTCTTTATCTAGATCTCTGGAAGGCTGTGATATGTTACATTTAAAATAAAGCTTCAAGCATAAGCAAGTTGTTGTTTTTAATTAGCAGAATAGAGAGGATAGTATGGGAATTAACAGTAGAATGATGAACTAAGATGGACTTTAGATCATGGTTCTCTGTACATATCAGCATAGGGTCCTGGAAAGATTGTTTTGTTTCCTTCTGGTTATTTTTTCGTTGCAAAATCTAAGCTAATCTTTTAGTTAAGGGAGTACACCCCCCAGAATGGGAATCTTCTTTGTATGGTGTCAACACCTAATGCAAATGGATCCTGTTTCCTACTCACTTTCTGTTCTTCTGCAGTAGTGACTTCAAAAATAATATGGACTTCCAAACAGTTTTGGAAAAGTATAGGTATTTGCATAGGAATTCCTGTAATATTTGAGTAAGAAAACAAATTGCTATTCATGTATCAGGCTACATTTTCATATTTCCTTTTACAAGAAAAATGGAAAGCAATGTGACCGCTTAAACTGGTTTATTTCTATTTAGGCATTTCATGAGAGTTTTATACAAATGTGCTTCATATTAAATATAGGTTATCTGGAATTAACTTGGTGAAATAAGTACCTCAGCTTTCACTGCACTTCCTAGTTGCTTCATAATACACGTTAGTATGAGTTTTGCTCAAAATATGAATAAATCAATAGCATGTTTAGCACTTTTTAGAGGGATACATCATGGCTTAATAAAATTAAGCCTCTGATTTTCTAGACTGATTTGGTTTTTTTTCTCACTGAAAAATTGGGAAATATAAAGAATATTCAAATATATCTTTTCTTTCTTTAAATGTTAGGCCTCAGGAAGACTGAAAAATACATGATATATTTCAAAAATCTATAAATAGATGAAAAATTAATTCATTTTATCAGATTACATAATAATACATAAAACTGAAGAGGTCTAAAATTTAAGCATTCAATCCTATTGCAACAGCTAGAGTAATTTGAAATTCTTACCCTTATTTCACTAGTGCCAAGGTTAGATCTCAAAAATTATTCAGTGCATGCAGTTCAGAAACCAGAAAATCTCTGAGGGATTTAGGTCTGAGCATTTTCTGAAAACTGCTGATGCCTTTTTACTTTTGAGTTCTGTTAAATGTTCAGAGAAGTTGACAGATCTCAGCTGAGATCTGAGAAGAAATTAACTCCTTAGAGCTTCTGCGGTATCAGTCTACCTATTCATTCACAAATAACTTGGCCTGTATTTCTCGATGCTTTGGTTTCGTAATATTTATTCAAGTGTTTAAAATGGAAGTATTTTATGTACTCTTTAAGTACCAATTTAAGTCCAGACTAGAGATGTCATTAGTCTAAATCATGAGAATGTAATGACTGCTCAGTCGAAGATATATTATGTAAACTTATGGTCAGATGACAACTCTTTTTACTATTAAAAAATAATTACCTTATTTTTTAAAAAGTATGGAGAGCAATTTGCCATCTAGAAAGAGTAGATTAAGAAGTTAGATTTCCTGTACTGCATTTCTGGAATTTTAGATTTACAGTCTTAAATGCCCAGATGTACTTGCATATTTCTAGGAACAGAGCATTGCTACAGTCACTTCTAAAGATTTTTCAAAGACCATAAAAAATTTTATCAAGTATTTCTATTATTTTCTTCAGTTCAGTCTATGAAATTCAACTAGAAATTTTGCCTGCCTTTTCAGTCTGCTTTGATCTGCTATTGCAGAAAAAAAAGGCCCTCTGAAAATACACCATCATAATCTTCAAAATCAGGAAATGTTGAATACCAGATTTGTTTTATCAGTTTTTTTGCAAAAATATCTATTATATTTGAAGAAACAATTTATTGTAACATTACTTTTTGCAGCCAGTTTCTGAGTGTCTAAAAACTCTACTACATGAAGTCCTTACACATTGATAATTGACACTGCACTTATGTTTGTTTCCTATAAAATCAAGGGAACAGTTTATATACAGAGCCTAACCCAACCCTCTCAACCTGTCCTCATAGGAGTGGTGTTTCATACAACTGATCATCTTTGTGCCTTTTTCTGGTCTCAGTTCAAAAAGTCCAAATACTCCTGGGGACCTCAAAGCTAGATGCATCACAGAGGGGAAGGATCCTCTCCCTCATCCTGCTGGCCACGCTGCTTTGGATAGAGCCCAGGACATGTTTGGCTTTCTGAACTGTGAGCACACATTCAGTTTTTCGTCCACCAACACCTCCAAGTCCTCCTCGTCAGGGCTGCTCTCAATCCGCTCATGATGCAGACAGTATCCATGTTTGGGATTGTCCTCATGCATGTGCAGTGCAGGACCTTACACTTGGACTTGCTGAACTTCATAAGCTTGTGCATACCCACCTGTCAACCCTGTCAAGGTCCCTCTGGAACTCTGCAACTACTCCCTCTAGAATATCAGCCACATAACATAGCACTGACTCAGACTTCAGAATCCATCATGGAGATCAATTATGCAGTTTGTCCTGTCTCAGGTTCCCCATAAATTTTCCCCATAAATATTCAGGTAAGGAAGAGTGTAAAAAAATGAGAATGCATAAGTTCTTGCAATTCATGTTCTAGGGATATTCTGGCCTGCAGATTCTCTCAAACCTTCTGTATTTAAGGTTATATGAGGTTTCAATTTAGTATTTCTGCATTCCACAATATTCTTAGACATTTATCCTTTTTCTTCTAGTTCCTATCTTATTTATTTTCTTCTTAAGTGGCTTGCTTATTTCCTCTGTTTAAAATTAAGGTTCTTCTCTGTGCTAATATTATAGTAAGATATACTGTATTCTTCCTTTACTGAATATTATATGACTATGAAATGCACCATTTTACTTTAGAATTTCTAAACACCTTCCTATGTTCCATGAGTACTCTTAATTATAATGCTGATGCTTCAGGAAGACATTATATTACATTATATTATATTTGATAAAATTACTAAGGTTGGTGTATTATTTTTATCTTAGTTTCAGTGAAAATAAGCTTTACATGGTTATACTCTTCGTCAGAAATTAAGCGTGTTTTCTCCCTCTGATACCTTTATTTTTACAGTGATACCTTTATAGTCACTGCTGCTTCTAATAGCAAGTAATTTTTCTGCCTTTGTCTATCAGATAGATAATTCATTGATATTAAATACTAGAAATCTGAATTTGAGTAGAGAGATCAGTGTTAGGAGTTCCCTAGGGAGGAAAGTACTTTGCAACACAGAGAGGTTCTGTATTGAATACCTGGTGGTTTGAAAGAATTTAACTAAATACACGTTAGGTTGTATAGGTTGTGACAAGGAATTTCGATTCAGTACTTCAGCCTAGTAAGGGAAGAAAGTTTTCATGTAGTGCAAGGAAAGTATGTGGGATGTCCACTGGATAGTGGTAAGAGTTAAGCAAGGAAAGTGGACTGTTTTGTTTGGTTTTTTGTTCATCATTTTGTGGCTAAAATATGACAAAACAGAAATAAATTTTTCCAGGAAATGCTGGGATGCTGCATCCATACAACATATTGAATATTTTAGCTTACATACTTTTTATGGAAACTACCCAAATACATTGAAGGCAATATATGAAGATGAAACAGACACACATATCTGAAACAGCTAGAGATTAGAGATCTAGTTTAGCTAAGACTGAAAGTAAAACCCTGGAGCATTTTGGTTCTCAGGCTTCTCTCTTCTGTTAAAGATGGTAGCTAAATTCTTGGTTTTGTAAAAAAAAATGTAATAAAAGTTGTTGTGTGCCTCTTGTTGTCACAAAACACCAAAAAACTAACCTTCTTTTGCAGAAAGCATCTGTTAAGCACAATTACTTCAGCATGATGTTTAGAGTTGCAAACTAATAGGAGATAAATAATCGTGTTCAATCTCTTCAGACACAACATTCTGATGTTGACTTGGCAGCACTAGGCAATGATCAGGCAGTCTAAAAAAAAATTTTTTTAAGGATTTTTTTTTCCTAAATTTTATGTTATAAAGATTCATTTTATTTTGCAATTGGATTTGGAGTGTATTCTACATTATTTTACCTAGGTAGGAAACTACTTGCATCCATTTTTTTCTTCCATGAGATTTGCAATTTTCTGTTCTCTTCGTGTCATCTGCATTTGTTCAAATGGACTGTTTGCTAGACAATCAGCCAGCTATTTGAAACTCCTGCAGTACTGATAAGGCAGACTGCTCACTGAAAGAAGTCTGCCATTATCTGAAAAGTAGGATATGTTATGGAATCTTCTGTATGTTAAGTAATTAACTGACTGACCAGGTTTGCATTCTTAATACTGGCAGAAACCCTTATTTGCTATGCATCTTAGACCTAGTATTAACTGCATTGTTCATCATTTTGCGGAACATTCAGCTGACTCTTTTATGTAATTGTTATACTGATTGTTAGACTGTGTCAAGGTGATTAAACTTTTTTTCCTTTTGTACTAGTTCAACTGTATTGCTCTGGTTAATTTACTTGGTTACAGAAAGTGAGATGGATGCAGTCTGCACATGCAAGCACTCAATAATATGAAACCATACTAAATATGCTTAATTTGATTTTTAAAACATGCCTTTTGCTGGGTTGTTCAATTCAAAGACAGAATGCATCAGCACTAAATTTCAGAAGCAGCAGATACTATTTTTCTCTTCCCTTAGCATTCTGATGCACTCCTTTTCCACTTTCTCAAATCAACAGATCTGATATGACCCTTGGCAGCAATGATTGTGTAGAAAAAAGGATAATCCTTTAGCTAAGAAATAATTCTGGGTCCTGATTGTGAAAAGGGAACTTGACTCCTCCAGGCCCATGAATAAATTTAGGATTTATTTGTCTGTATTATAAAAAAAATGCAGGGAAAAGACCATTCTTGAAACAAAGCCATTGGGATTTGCACAAAAATCTTACAGGAAAATACTGTACACAAAAAAATCTGAGTATAATTTCAATGAAATAAAAACTGCTTTCAAATTGGAGTATTCATCAGGGCAGAAGGGAACTTGCTTTTATTTCATTGATGCCACAGTATCCTCTTAGCTCCCTGATGTAATGAATTTTCTAATTTCACTTGGAGTTTCAAGAAAACATACACAGCAGGGTGGTGGTCAGAATCCCTAGATCACTTGGTCTTGTGAACTTTCTTGCCCATACAGAACCAGACTTTTAATATACAGAATGGATTTTATTTGCCTGAAAATCTAAGAGGCAGGATCAGACTTTTTTCACATAGGCACTGTTTGCATTGTATCTAAACGGGGCAAAATTGTTTCACAGTATCACAAAACATCTTGAATTGGAAGGGACTCACAAGGATTATCAAGTCCAGCTCCTGTCCTGAATGGCCATATCCTCAAGATTTGCATGATGTGCTACAAGGCATGCCATGTGCCTGAGAGTTTTGTTCAAATGCTTCTTGAGTTCTGTCAGGCTTGGTGCTGTGACCACTTCCCTGGGGAGCCTGTTCTAGTGCCCAACTGCCACTCAGAGGAGTGAAGAACCTTTTCCTAATACCCAGCCTAAACCTGCCCTGACACAACCTCAGGCCATTCCCTCAGGTTCTGTCACTGTCACTACAGAGAAGAGCTCAGTGCCTGCCCCTCCTCTTCCCTCACAAGGAAATTGTAACTGCAGTGAGGTCTCCCCTCAGTCTCCTCCAGGCTGAACAGACCAAGTGACCTCAGCCATTCCTCATACGGCGTCCCCTCAAGGCCCTTCACCATCTTTGTTGCACTCCTTTGGACTCTCTGTAATAGCTTTATATCTTTCTTATACTGTGGCACCTAGAACTGCACACAGGACTCACTCGAGGTGAGGCCGCCCCAGTGCAGAGCAGAGCGGGACAATCCCCTCCCTTGCCCGGCTGGCAATGCTGGGCCTGATGCCCCCAAGGACACAGATGGCCCTCCTGGCTGCCAGGGCACTGCTGACTCATGTTCAACTTGCCATCAGCCAGGACCCCCAGGCCCCTTTCTGTGTAGCTGGTTTCCAGCCTCTTGTTCCCCAGTCTGTCTGTACATCCAGGGTTGTCCCATCCCACTTGCTCTTGTTAAACTTCATGTGGTTAATAATGGCCCAGCCCTCTGATTTGTTCAGGTCTCTTTGTGGGGCCTCCCTGCCTTGGAGACAGTCAGCAGCCTCTCCCAATTTTGTATCATCTATAAATTCACTTAGTATCTCTTCCAGTCCTTTGTCCAAGGTATTTATGAAGATTTTGAAGAGCACAGGGCCAGCTGCTCATCCATCACATGATATGTGAGACTGAAAGGCCTCCTGTTTCTGTGGTCCTCCTTGTTTCCCTTTTTGAAAATCAGGACATTTGCCAGCTTCCAATCAGCTGAGACCTCTCTGGATTACCATTTACCTAGGTTTCTATTAAACATAAACCACTGCCATTTTCTCGAGTCCAGAAGTCAAGCCATATTTCCACTGGTTTAGCCTGCTCTTTAAGATAGCAGAAGTCTCCTGTAAGCAAGTCTGTGAGAAATAATGTGGCCAGCAGGACCAGGGTAGCGATCATCTCCCTGTACTTGACATTGGTGAGGCCTCACCTTGAACCCTGTGTTCAGTTTTGAATCCCTCACTAAAATAAAAACATGGAGGTGCTGGGTCACGTCCAGAGAAGGGCGATAAAGCTGGACCACAAGTCTTCTGAAGAGCAGCTGGGGGAGCTGGGCATGTTTAGGCTGGTGAAAAGGAGACTCAGGGAAGACCTTATTGCTCTCTACAACTACTGGAAAGGAGGTTGTAGCGAGGTGGATGTCAGCCCCTTCTCTCCGGTAACTAGTGACAGGATGAAAGGAAATGTCTTTAGCTGCTCCAGGGGAGGTTTATATTGGATAGTAGGAAAAATATCTTCACAGAAAGTGTTGTCAAGCATTGGAACAAGCTGCCCAGGGAAGTGGTGGAGTCACCATCCCTGTTAAATGTGGCATTTAAGATACGGTTTAGTGATGGACTTGAGCAGTGACGAGTTAATGACTGAATTTGATGTTCTTATGGAATGCAGTACATTCCTTTTTTTTTCTTTTTTCACACTACTAGATTATAGTTATTTTTATTTATAAAGGAAGAAAAAACAGAAAAAAAAAGAGTTAATAGGAGTGGTTATGATGATATTCATTATTATTTCAAAGTATCTTCTTTTGATCATGATTGAACTTGTTTAGCTGCTGCCAGTCAATGTTCTTTGAAGAAAAGTGCCTACTAGCAAAGAAGGGAGTTGTGTCAGAAAATCGCTGTGAAATTAGGGTGACAGAAATAGAAATATGAGCCTGAAACAGAAATAGACACCAGCAATGGTGTTTATTGCATTCTCTTTTTCCTGTATATTCCAGTATAAATATTTATGACTTTCCATTTAACTGAGTTTGGCTCAGCACAGTTTTGTGCCAGGACCAATGGCCCAATAGTTCCTGCATTATTTTTTTTCCCTGATGTCTTGATCTAAAAGTTTGTCTGTCTCTAACTGAGGGAAAGTTTCAAAGACATCACTGTTAATCACACTTGTGCCTTTAGCAGGAACAGCGGTACTGAGAATTAAACATAAAGCATATTGTCTTCACTACCTTCTTAAATGGTCTATGGTATAGAAGTCTGCCAGTGCTAATGTAGTCTTAGAAAGACCACAATGTGAAGTCGTGAAGAATTGGTATGATCTCTGAATCTTCTGTTTTGTCATTCCATGACCAAAATGATTCTGCTTTGAGGACACAAATTAAATGTATAAATACTTTGTCAGCTATGTCTCTCCACAAATTACATAAGTGTGCCAATCATTCCATTATTTACTTAGAATCTCAGGTGACTGAAGGTATGAAATCCATGATCACAAAAATACTGGGTATATTCACTCCATGAAGTTTAGTGGTTTAATTTACATTTATGTGTATTTCTAAGACTTTGCTAGCAGACCTGATTTGCAAGTAAAGACCTCTTGGAAGAGACCTGAAATAAAGACCAAGAGGGAGACAGACACCTATGGAGAAAGCACCAAGAGTGACTTATGATCTTTCAGAGAACTCAAACCTGCCTTCGATGGATTAAAAGAGCGTCTGGTTTTAATCCATCGAAGGCAGGTTTGAGTTCTCTGAATTGTTGTGGGGTTTTTCCTCAAGATATTTACTATAAAGTTTGAAAGCATCTTTATATTCCACCAGTAACCATTTTTGTATAGTCAATGCCAGAGGCATTATCTCATTTTAGGAATGTTGGCTGACCCCTTTAGATAACTGTACCACAGTGGTACAAATGTAAGGCTCTGGCAATCAGTTATGGTGGAAGGGTAGCATGATTTCACATTCAATGAGTTGGGCAATGTAAAGAGTAGACTTATTATCCATCAACCACAACAAGGAGTATTGTGGCTTATTATATGATTTATATAGAATATGAAACATTTGAGGGTTGGTTTTAAAGAGAGCTGGTGTTCAGAAACAAAAAAACATTGTGTATTGAGGTTCTTCTCTATATATATGCTGTTTTAATCATCTCATCTAAAATTTGCAGTTTTCTTAGCATGTTTTAAATTTTTCATAACTGAAATCTTGGATGTGACCGTAAGTACAGAGAGATTTCTTGGAAATGCTACAGATGTTAAGAACTATGTCTAGAAGCTGCGGAGTACATGTGACAACTAATTCCTAAAGTTTATTCCTAGATCATAAATGCACAGAATTTGGCTGATTGTTCAAAAACTTTAAGCAGAGGGGCAAATGTTTGCCATAAAGTAAATTCCTTATAAAATACATTGGTTGGTGCTTTTAATTCTTTTTTCCTTAGTAAAGCATTAGGAGTAATTTTGGGTTACCCAAATAATTTTTTATTTCTCGGAGTAGAGACAGTGTTTGCCATGGCTGCATTAGTTTTCTTTAAATCTCATGCTAGACAATTTATGTTTCATGAAGTACCATAGACAATTGTACTAGAATACAATTACAAGTAAAATTAAAATTTGGGACATTTTGTTGAACTTCAAAAGCAATGCAGATTCATATCTAGACACAGTAACCAGGTCCATGTCTCAGGAAGTTTTTTTTAGTGAGCTCTTTCATAAAACACTACTGTAGGGAGCTACGGGAAGAAAACACAACATTTCAATCCTTTCTCTCAAGTCACATGACCTAGAAAATATCAGAATTTAAAAAATCCATGTAAAACCACTATGACTTGAGGCAAATACTGGTAGTGTAGACCTTGACTTAGGTGGAAGTGCTTGTTGTACTGCTGAGCTATTATATACAGTAAACAGTCATCAATTTTTTAGTTGTCAGTGTTAATATTCTGCCAAGATAATTAAATTGGCCTGTGATATCAGTCTCAAACTCCAATTTCAAATCATGAAAATAATTTCAAAGAGTAAAACCTAATAAATGTGATTTAAATTGTCATCAGTGGCATAAAATCAGTAATGCAAAGGGAACCAGAATTTAGATATTAGTTTAGCCACAAAATTCTCCCTACAGATGAATGTAATGTCTTCCCAAAAATTGCATACTTTATAGTATCTGAGATAGGGTCTTTGAACTCTCAAACAGATCAAGGCTCCCATATAACATGGTCTCATCTGTAAACTGGCTGAGGGTACACTCATCCAGGTCATTGGTAAAGATACTAAACAGAACCAGACCCATTACTGAGCCCTGGAGAACAGTGTTTGTCACTACTGGCCAACTGGGTTTGACTCCGTTCACCATTGCTCTCTGGTCTGGCCCAAACAGCTGGTTTTTTACCCAGTGAAGAGTTCACTCATCCAGACTCTAAGCAGATACAGAAATGTACTGAATTTCGGTCCAAATCATAATAGGAAATATCTCTGCATGTTTTGCCAGACACCTAGTTCTCAGGCTACAAAAGCCCAAAACCAACTTGTGAACTATTTTTTTTCTGCAGATAAACCTCTTTTTCCTCTAAAAGGAAGTAATATTTTATTTGCAAGAGGTATGTAGGTCTGGCTGTCTGTGAATAAGCGTTTGGTGTAGAATATATGCTGGTTGTCAGGATTCTACTGTAACATTCATATCCAAAGAGCCATTCAAAATGTTTAATTAATATTGGACTAAAATCATTAATATTTTGACAAATTACATTACACTACTTAATGAAAAGGAAACAATGTCTGTCAGATATCAACTAGGAAATTGATACAGAAATGAGTGTCAACTCTAGTTCAAATTTTCAATCAGAATTTCTTTTTAATTTTTGTTTCATCAGATGTTTTCAGTTGATCTGTTGTTCCGAAATAGTGTCGTTTAAAGACAAAAAGCTTTATTTAGACTTTCTCTATACGTTCTTTTGGAGGCTATGGTTTTATGACTTCAAAATGGGTTCTAGTCTGGATGGAATACTTACTATTTCACTCATTTAAGTGAAATAGTAAGTATTCCATCCAGACTAGAATCCATTATGTGTTCACACAATGTGTTCTTCTGCATTAAATTATTCAAATGTATCAATATATTATCTGCCTCTGGTAGACACTTTCTCAGATGTCCCTTTAATATGCATCATAGAGATGGGATTCAGAGCTATACTTAATTAGCAAAATATTTAGTGTTTTAGAGAGCAGAGCTTCTGCGACCAAAATGGTGTTACTGATAAATCCATATGTTGTCACAGATACATACAGTGCTGGATTCAGTTCAAGTAAAATCCAAATTCAGAACAGCAGGAAAATAATTGCAGTACAAAATACTGCTCTAGCAGGTGATGTAGTTGTTATCCATGTTATTGCTATTGATAATCCCCTACATAAGGGATGCAGATTGTTTCTTGTAGCTTTGAAGTTTTACTTTCTGCCACATATAAATTCTGAGCACAGTCAAGACATGTTGATGTTGCTGGCATTTGCAATAAACCCTAAATTTTACTTTTTGTCCTGATCACAAATTTAAGTTATTTTGTTTAAGTCAAGAAATATGAATATGTTTATATTTAAAAGCTACTAAAGCTTAATCATTTTTCATAACTTGAATATATTACCTTCACAACCAATTTTTTAGTAGATTTAATTAAGCTCAAAGAATAGGATAGTGAATCTTTAAATGCTCCAGTTAACTAGAAAATGGCATCATCTTCCTTTCACTCTCCGACACTGCTTTTAATTATTTCTCTTGAATTACTATTGGCTGTAATTAATTTTTTTTTCTTGCAGAAGTGCCACTGTATAAAGCAGGGGGAAATGCTTGACTACTATATATGAAGACAGTTCATCTCATAACTAATTTCTGAAGCCATATGACTGAATGTAATATAAAAGTGTTGCTTACAATAGACCTATTTTAACCCCAGAGGAGGTGAATTCTATTGAAGTTTATGGCATGCTCATTCTAAGAGGTAATTAAGGGCTTAAATCTTCCTTCTCTTTGATACCCTCCCATTTCCAAATCTCAAAATATTCTGTTAAACTGTTACCTTAAAAAATGGAAGTGACAAAGCTTAACTCAGTACATTAGGTTTGTCTGAACTTTTATTACTACAGCTCTAAGATTTTCTGTTCAAAATAATTATTTTTCATAATGATTATTCTGTCCTTAAATTTAGCATCTAACTTAGAGTCAAGCCTTTCACACACAATTGGGTAAGGGCAAAGATACCCAAAGTGTACTCTATAAATTGTGGGGGTTGAGCAAATTCTATACGTTCAATAATTTGCAAGACAGAGACTTGCAGAAAATCAGCTCCTTTTGATAATTGATTAATTTTTTTTTTTTTTTCTACTAAGGCACTGGTTTTTTGCCAGATTTTTCCATCCCGATAAATACAGTTGCAAAAGGTTTTGGTTATGGGCTTTTGTTATAAAACTTATATCACATCAGTTACCATCATGTACCTGCTATGATTTAGTGTATGATTGTATAGCGGGTTTTTTATCACTAAATGTTCACTTGATATGCCTCTAGGGTACTAAATCACCTTAATTTTCTTACTCAAAAATAAGAAAATAAGTACCAAAGTGTCCAGCACTGGACTCTGGCAAACATTTGGTATCCTAAGAGTAAGGGTAGAAATAGTATGAGCCAATTACTTACTTTCTGAGAAGATAAATTTCTTTTCTAGAATAAAAAGATTAGTGTAAAGGGCAATATAATCCCAGCTCTACTGCCAAATAACATGGGAAGTTTTGTAATTACCAGTAATGATGGTGGGATTATCCCAAGAATCATGGTGAAATTAAAATAATTATTTAGTAATTAATGGTTATTAACAGGAAATTACTGCCCTATGAGAACTTGTTGAGTCATTTTACTGCTAGTGGTAGTGATGCCAAAAGATTTTTAGTTTTTATATATTTTTCATATCTTTGTAGCTCTGTAGAGTATTCTTGTATAGTTGTATAGTTTCTTAGCTAACTTCAGTACATTGTTATTCAAACACATTCCTGGAATCCTATTCTAATCTTTCTTTTCCAGAAGCCATGTCACTTCTCCATGTATTTGAACATAAAAAATGTGGGGCTAGAAGCAAAGGGGAGGCTTCAGTAAGGGGCCAGACTGAGAGGGGGATTACATCATTAACTGTACTTCTAATTGGGGATTCTGTCAGTTGTGCTAATTTGCTGAACTTAGAGTGTCGGAGCCCTGTATCACATGTGCATTCTGCCATAAGTGCACCTGAAGGACCTTCAAAAAATGGTAAGTGCTTTTTTTCACTTTAATCATGTTTGGCTGAAAAGTCATCAGTAGCAATGACCAGTCATGATCATGAAATAGTTTTTTTCAATTTGTGTGTATGTTGAATCCCGGAGATCTCTTGAAATATCATTAAACTTAAAAATAATGCAGAGAGCATATATAACTGTAGACTCATTAGTAGAATAAGTTAGTTCACATGCTGGATTTTCTTTTCCTAAAGAGATACCTGTGACATCTTCTTAAAATGAAATGACATGTCAAGTACTTGATCATCAGTAGTTTTCAAGCGTGTTTGACTGCAAGGGGAGATTTTCTGCTGGGAAATTTTATGATGTAGCTGATTATTTTGGCCATGGTAATGTAAGAAAAATCAATCTGATTTGAAGGCAAAAACAAAGATTCAGCTTTGGAACAGTAACACCTGATACAACAAAAAAGACATCTTGAGAATTTAGCAAATGGAGTATTAAAAAGTACATATTAAAAAGTATGTTTAATGGTAATATACAATTAGTTTCTTTTTTTTTTATTTATTTTATGGTAGTAGTGGGATGATACCACAGGAGATGAAAAAAAAAAGCCAAAAAACAAATGTAAAGACTTGGTTGCATTTCAAGCAGTGATTATAATTTAAACTGTGCAGGCACCTAGCATATGGCTATTCAGGTCTTCTCGGAGGTGACAGAGAATGGTTCTTGTTGGTAACGTCAATAATCTAAATATCTGGATGGCAGGAGGTAGTCCTGCTACAGAGCTCAAGTTAGTAGCTTTGCATGTTATAATTGCATATCTTTACTTTCTCTTTTTAAATAATATCATTCATGTGTCTGTATTTTGGGAGTTCATAAAAATTAATATGATTCTGTCACAGAATTTTTTTGAATATAAGATATAATTTTATGGTGCCCACAAAGGTGTTTTGTTATGTTTCGGATGGTTTGTTAGGGTTTTTTTTACCCCACAGACTAATCATCTTATTATATTTAAAATCTGGTTAAAAGTCCAGTGTACACTGCATCAAAATTTTACATATTTTGTTGTTTGTGTTTCCATTTTTTGCCTGATTTATATCAAGGAATCTTTCTTAAATAAGGAAGTAATTTCAACGTGCAAAAAAAACATTGGCAAATGGTTTAGAAAGTAAGTTGAAAAAGAGTTTTAGATGTCTAAGGTATTCTTTAAAACTGCTACTGGTTTTAATGTACATTACTAGAGAGCCGTGCAATTTGTTAATAATTTGGATAAAATTGCTTCTTTTCTTTTAAGCAGTCATAAAATTACTGAATGCTAAATTAGGTAGTGGTAATAAGGTACTGCACTGATGTGATTCCTAGTTACTTAAAAGTTTTCTTCAGCTACTAGAAGAAACCAATATTTCAGGTTACTTAGGAATACTTTTAATTCATGTAGTAAATCACACTTTCTATATAGATGTACATTTTAGTTAGATATAGAGTGGATCTGCTCAATTTTTTATTAACAGAAAGAAAAAGAAGCATTTTTATTTTATCTTGAAGTTAATTTTTTTGAAGTGTTACTGTAAATTATAGACTCAAACGAAAAACAGAGTTTGTTTTCAGTATATTCATTTGGCTAATTCAACCTAATGTACATTAGCAGAGCAATTCAACTGTTTTTACTTCTAATTAATGAGAAGTGAACAGCTTTAAGTGCAGAAAACCTTTCCATTCTCAGAAAGAAGTTCTGAGGGATTCCAGCTGCAGCTGTATCCTTCTATTTCCGAACCAAACTCCAATTTGCTAAAGTAAGCTCCAATTTTTGGTATTGCAGGTGGCATCAAGAGAAGCAACAAGTATCACAGTGCAGCACTAGGAGTAGGTCTGCCTTTGCTTTTGTACCCGGGCCTGTCATTCCAGGTACCAATTCTCTGTTTTATCTCACTGTGAGCTCTGGAACTACTGTGTGCGCCTGCTTTTATGGGCAGCTCCCCTTAGCCATGGATCAGCTACTGATGGTCCTGCTCCTCAGATTGGTAAAAGTCCTTATATGGAAAATGAATCACAGCAATCTTCTACTGAGTTAATAGTAAAAGTATAGGAGTGATCCTTAAACTTTGAACAGCATTTTTTCTTTAGCTTTGATCTTTGTGGTAAGTGCTAGTGATGTTGTTTTTCAAACTTTTTGTAGAAGACTGATCAACACTAAGCCATTTTGAATTCACGGAGACTAAAGCAAAAATATTTTGATAAATCCAGATTAAAGTATTTCAAAATTTCTCTTACTGAGGTTATTTGAACTTTTTAATTGCTTGTACACTCTGTTACCTAATTATATTGTGTTGGATAATTTGTGATTTCCTTATTTTGCCTAAATACATCAAAAGATGAATTATTGGAGAATATTGCCTATGAGTATAATGAATTCATGAGAACTGTAAGTAGTTAATAGCTTTACAAATCACACTGAGAAAACCAGAATTTATTTCAACACCTCATTGGCTATCCTTGCTAAGCCAGAAGTTCCCATATTGTTTTTTTCCTTCTGTCAGCTAAACTATTGAGAGTAGTACTTGCCTTCTTCATTTATTAAAATATGAGGTTCCATGGGCTTACTTATTATCAGTATTTAAATAACAGGATCATGGCTTGGGTTGGAAGGTACCTTAAAGATCATCTAGTTCCAGCCCACCTGACATGAACAGGGACACCTTTCACTAGACCATGTTGCTCGGAGCTCCATCAGGCTGGCCTTGAACACCTTCAGGGATGAGGCATCCACAGCTTCTCTGGGCACTCTGTTCCAGTGCCTTACCACCCTAACAGCAAAGAACTTCTCCTAAACGGATGCTTGATGCATACATGGGGATTGTATCATTTGTGCTTTTCTATTATATCATCCTTTCTAATTTGAAATATTGCTGGGAATCTTACAGAAACTTAGAAATCCTTTTCACTGAAATGAGGCACAGAAAAGGAAAGGAAATATTATGATGAATGTCAATGATTTGATAGACCTAATGAATGAAATGAATGCAGTCAAATGGACTTTCTGAGAAGCATTTGTGAGTATGCACTGTTGATCTTACCCCTGTTACTGCCCATCATCTGCCTGCTGCTGCGCCGTAATCCAGTGTAATGCAGAACTGCAGCTGAGCAGCACAGCTTTACCCACGTGGAGAGCAATGACTGCTGCTGTGTCAGTCCTCAGCAGCACTTTGTTTTTCTCTGGGTGTAGTGTGAGGTGTGCTCTGCTCTTGGCAGTTCATGAAAACCTAGTGCACATAGACTCACAGAAAGGGGTGCTAGGAAGAGCAAAAACACTTCAAATGTATCCTGAAATATTTGTGCATATGACTAGGCTGAAACAGCTTGAAACAGCTTATTGGTAAGACAGATACTGTGATTTCTAGTCATTGCTCATTTAAAAAATTATTCTGGATGTTACAAAGAAAAATATAACACTAATTATAGACATTTCTTTTAAAAAAAAGCTTTGTATGTTGATTCACTATCTTAAGAGGATGGAGATTTGGAGAAATATTTTGTGATTTTGTCTTGATGGTTCACTCAGTTCAAGAAAATTAAAGTTTATTGGTCAGTTATTGTTAAAAAGCAAGAGTTTGTTGGAAAAGTGGTATTTTAGCAAACAAAAACCTCCCAAAGCAGCAAAATAAACAAACATCAATTTTCTCTGTAAGGAAAAAAGATTAGCACATATTTCAATGTTATCATCTCCACAGGTGTTCATAGAAATTTCTCTTTACTCTTGGAAATACTTGGAGGAGCTATGAAGTGGCCATTCTCTATGTATATATCTTCATTTGTCTAGGCAGAGTTTTTCTTTCAGACAGTAATTCGGAAAGAGATATTTATTTACATTTGAGAGAGTGAATACTTCATGGTTAACATAGCACCAGATACAGGGTGCAGACAATGAGTTGTGATAGGCAGAGGGAGTCACTGTTCTGAGGATACATTTGGCTTCGGAGGAACAGTGAGCAAATACTGTCCATTCCAGCTTCCCATTCATTATGATAGATGTTATTGTGAACTGGATATTCTTGTCAAATGGACGCGTTAAAGCCAGTCCCAGAGCACACTCATTTGGAATGACTAAAAAATGAATGGCTACGGTTATACTCCATCATTAAGCAGTTGTTAAATCTCCATCATAATCTGTTTTCATCCATGATTTGAAATCAACTGAAATGCTTTTCTCACCCTTGGACTGTTTGACTAGTATTGGGGTTGTGGGTTTGGGGGTTTTTTTGTGGTTTTTTGTTTGTTTGTTTGTCTGTTTGTCTGTTTTCTGGGTTGTTTCACAGAAAAAGTTAACTTTCTTCTATGCAAGTCCTAGATTCTGTATTCATAGGACACGTGAGCAAATGCTCAATATTTTTAGGCATATAATTTCAATGCAAACGACTCCTAGGCTTTAAATGAATCATGTACTTTACAAAATATGAACCAAAATAGAGAAGAGGGGCATGAAAGGTGGGAGGAAGCTGTTCCGTTAGATGCATATGTTAGGTCTGTCTTCTTTCCATGGTCTTAGGGCTGACTAACAGGGTGTACTACACTGAGATACAATAAATGCTAATTGTTTTGTTTACAGCATAGTGGATTTGTGAATTAGGCATAATTTGTGAAAAACTATTGCATGAGGTACAAGGATGTGGACAGTAGGTAGACTAGATAGATTGTGTTATTGAATCTAGATAAAAGCAATCAATTAAATGGAATAAAGAAATACAACTATTGGTTATAGAAATGTGATTAACTCAATACCTACCACTGGGGGAAAACACTGATAATACAATTACAGCAAATGAAGTTAAATTATTGTGTGTTTAAAGGGTTAGAAGCATTGTGTGTCTTGTTAATTAGCCAAGCATTTTTAAATTAATTCATCTCTAACATGTCATAAAAAGATAGAAAGCTGTACTTTTCAAAAAACTCAAAAATTTTCTGATTCTAAGTATACTTAGAAAAGAAAAATGTTAGTAAAATTCTAGGAGAATTTTGATATAAAAAGACAATAAAATTATTTTGCCAAAGGTAAGTAATTATTAGATTTTTTTATATTCTGATACCGAGAAGCAATTGCTGTCTCAGGTCAAGATTAAAAATATGCCAAATATAGCACATCCAAATAAATGAGTCTTAAAATACAATTTATTATTTAACTCTGTGAATGTAAACACACAGACTAGAAAACTGACTGTACCAATTTGCTTTACACCTTGAAGACAGCAGTGCACAATAGCAGCCAGAGCTCTGCATTCAGATCTTGCAGATGAACAGTTCTAGTTCATGTGAATGACGGGAGTTGCCATAAATATTTTAAAATATGGCTCTTAGTTATTAGTCCATTAAACAATTGCATACTCAACCAGTCCAAAAATTACCCTCCCTAATTTTCTGCCTAAAGAGCACCATTATAAATTCTCAAGAAAAGCAGAAGATCATGATGGCCTCTAGGAACTCTGTGGTACTGTCTAGTAATAACATGAATAATTAATTAGCTTATGCAATTCTTTGAGAAGAATGCTGAATCTTGGAGATGAACCAGAGGGTCTACAAGATAGGTTAGCTGTACAAATATCTGCTACAACACTGTAGTTTTGGGGGCAAATGAAGGCACCAAGGCATGAAAAGGAGTGATAGGAAGTGAAAGTTCTAAATATAAAGGATTTGAAGAACAAAAGGTGCCCGAGCATGTAGAATATATAGCAAGAAGGTCATGAATTTGGGTCCCCATTGGTAAGTATAGATGACAAAGAATAGGGGTAGTTAAGGGGTAGTGAAGGTAAGAAAGGGGTAGTTAATTTTAGGGTTATCTGCCACTGACAGGAAAGCAAATGGAGAACTAGAAAGGGAAGAATACAAGTGTCTAACACCTTGCACTGTGAAAAGAATGCCTACAAGAGGAAGAAGTAAACTTTCCAGGAGTTCTATGAAACTCAATTTCTTTTCCGCTTTTTCTGAGAAGAGACTAAAGTCTCTAGCAGATAATTTGGCAGTAGTTACGAACAAAATGGTTAAAACATACTACTCAATCTCCAGGCTCAAGACTGACTCCAGCATTATGTCAGTGGAGGCCTCACCAAAGCCAGCTGCTAATGAGAACTATTATTGTTTCAAACAATCCATTTCTGGATCTAGCTGATTTCCAAGCTACCACAATATAGGAGGAGGGGAGAAGGAAGGGCTATTATCCTTTTCCACCCCAATGTCAACTCTTATGTTCATCTGATAGCATAGCAAGCAAATTTTAAACACTAACCCAGTATAAGGTTTCTTTCCTCTTCCTATCTGCCACCTATGTAAGAATAAAATAGATTATTTTAATCCTGTTATGATGGGAAGGACCAGCTTTCTGTTTGACAAAAATATTCCAAAGTGAGAAAGTTAAAGAAGGTACCTGGACTTTCTTCATTTTGGTTGGCAATGACAGGTTGATCCTTCTGAGGCCTTCTCATGACACTGTTCAGGCAAATTAAGCCTGTCCACAGGCAAATGAAAAAGGGTGATCTGTATCAGAGAGCTATCTCGGAATGCTATGAACACCTCTCTTTGCCTCCTACTAGCTGCAGAGAAGGGTGTGTATTAGCTGCATGAATCATTTACTTTTGACCTTGACTACAGTAATTTTTACCAGTTTCCATGTATATTTCTAAAACAGATTCATTTGCTTCATTGCTTCTAACTTCTTTGTAATATACCCATCTCAAAGGCATGATGAATACCTACAGTTTTTCCAGCATTGTTTCTTTCTATTTTAATATAATAAACACCATTTTTATTTGGCAAATTAATAATGCATCTGAATTCTGCAGGTGTTTTTCTGTATGCTTTAATATCTTTTTTTAATTGGGGATAATGCAATTGCTCTTGATGGTCAAAAAGGTAGCTCAGCCCTTGTATTATGATCAATTTGCCATTGCTGTGGTTGTTCACTCACAGCTGTGTGATGGTTGATCTTTTTTTTTAATAGACATGATTGTATCAACCATTTTACTGCTTACCATTTTTTTGCAACAAAAACCATGGAGATGTACCAAATTTAATTTTCTATAGAGAGACATTGTCAAGGTTGCAATTGAAAGTTGTTCTTTACTGTATCTATGCATTAGCATTTTTTCCACAAGTGTTCTCTGAAAGAATACTTCCCTCCAATGTCTTGTTTGTGTACTGCCAAAAGTCTCTAGGGTTATTGTTATCTTAAATGCATCCTTTTCGAATTGCAATGGCAGCACTTCTAAGTGTACAAAACATCCTACATACACCCATACTGGAATGACAATATAAGCCCTTCTCTTTTTTTTTTTTGTTTTGGCTTCTTAACTTTTTTTATATTCTTCTTTGTACCTAGAGGGAGTGCTTTCCCATTCATGCCATTTCTTTTTTGCTACTTCAGCTTTTGTGAAAGAGACAAATTTGCAACTGTGTGTTTATGGCTAGATACAGATAATAGGTCAAAAGTGATGTAGGAAATCACGACTGCTGCTATAATGCACAGTTCTCAATGATAGTTTAATTTCTA
The DNA here is from genome assembly GCA_013397775.1 of Eulacestoma nigropectus. Classification (NCBI taxonomy): domain Eukaryota; kingdom Metazoa; phylum Chordata; class Aves; order Passeriformes; genus Eulacestoma; species Eulacestoma nigropectus. The sequence continues at coordinate 177,856 of VZTE01002615.1, read as the reverse complement.
GGAATGATGCAGGTGTGGGACCTACAGTCGTCAGGATTGTGTTTGTGAATGCCAGGGCACAAAGCCCAGAGGTAGAACACTTCAGGCTAAGCTCTCCAGAAGTGACAGTGATAGAAAGCTCCACAGGCAGAGCCTTGAGAGTCTTCTGTGTGGATGAGTATCACAATCAGACTTGCATTTTTCTGGAACATGTGGCTTAGGACACTGGAACTGCTCTGAAAAGCATCTCTAGAGGACTATAGCTCTATCCCAGGTGAAAAGGGATAACTTCTTAATGTTCAGAAACTCCGCTTTGTGAGGAATTTGTGGGATGATGAAAAATGGAGGAGTTTGTACAAGGAAAGGTGTGCTCCAGAGAGGATTCAGAACTTGGGATGAATCTTATATGTTGGCTTCATACGTATACTGAGTGGGTAACATTGGACAAAAAAAGCTCTCTTTAAATTTCCAGAAGGTCAAGAAATTAGATGTATGTTATATCTGGCAGAATGCTAGATGACACCTCATGATGAAAGCCAAGGTTTCTGCGTTATGTAAAATTCTGTTGCTGTGGGTTTAAATTCCTTTCTGACCTAAAATCTCCTGCAGCCGTGGCAGAAGGAGGAACTCTTTACTTCCTGTAGTGCTTATTTTTTTTTTTTTTTCTTGAAGATCTGGTCTTTGAAGAAAGAATGGTAAGTAATAGAAGCATTTTTGAATAAAGAGCATAATAATAAAGTGACAGAAAAAAATGAATAAGGGAACCTGGACTTATGCAAGGACATAGTGTTTTGCTAACATGCAATAGACCCTGGGAGTTTCCAGAATTCAAATTTATTTTAGATCAGGAATTTCGTCCCTGTTTGTCTTCAAAATATTAACATTTTACACAAAAAAAATTAATATGTATAACTGTGTTCCTTGACACCTATTGAAGGTTTATGCAGACCTTGAAAATAGCTAGAAAATATAAAATCTGAATAAATTTAACCAGGGACAGTGCCAGATTGTGCACATGGGACAGGGCATGTATGTATGTACACACTGGGGAAGGAGATTGGCCTCACAGAGATTTATTGTCCCTCTCGGCTCTGCGTAAGGTGTGGTCTCACCTTGGATATTGTGTGCGGTTTTGGCCACTACAATATAAGAAAGCTATAGAGCTATTAGCAAGTTCAAAGGAGGGCAAAAAAGATGCTGAAGGGCCATGAGGTGAAGCCATATGAGGAGTGGCTGAGGTCACTTGGTCAGTTCAGCCTGGAGAAGGGGAGACTGAGAGGAGACCTCATTGCAGTCTACACTTCATGAGGAGAAATAAAGGGGCAGACCATGATCCTTTCTCTCATTTTCACCCAGAGAGTGGTTGGGCACTGGAACAGGCTCCCCAGGGAAGTGGCCACAGCCCCAAACCTGGTAGAATTCAAGAAGGTTTGGACAATACTTTTGTGCACATGGTGTGGCTCTTGGGGATGTCCTATGCAGGGACAGGAAATCAATAAACCTTGTAGGTCCCTTGAAACTCAGGATATTCATTGCTTCTATAAAATGGTAATAGATATCAAATTTCCTCTTATTTGAAAATTTGGATTGTGAAGTTTCAGCAACTCCTACATAAAATACTCATGCTGTCAATTTGCCAAGTAATGCAAGAACATGGTTTTATGGTTTAATCATCTGTCCTGTTCTGCTTGATGTTGTGCTGGCTAAGATTCATATGATCTCAAGATGTGTCACTGGTTACTATTTAGTACTCATGTGTGCTGAGACTGCCCATAATCAAAAAAACAGTTGTATTACCACTGCAGACACAGAGGCAATAGACAGTA
>VZTE01002615.1:158020-176014 GCA_013397775.1 Eulacestoma nigropectus | reverse complement strand
AAAAAAAAAAAAAAGCTTTTGTTTCCCTAACCCCACAAAGAAGCAGTTAGGAAACTGTACAAGTTTCATTTGGAGCTGGATTCTTGCAGGATCTTCATTTGCTGGCACTGCTCAGAACTGAGATCTGTAGGGAAGATTGCTTCCTGCGCTCCTACCCACAGCATTTTCCATCACTGCAGTCAACTAGGCAGCAGCATGCAGATGAACCTGGGAACGAGGCAGGCAGGGAAAAAAAGAAAAGAAAAGATAAAGAGGGCTGCTAACATTTTTGAAACCATTATTTCTGCTGGTTTTTTTTTCTATTTAAGTGTGTCAGATTTTATTGTCACATTAACTTGGGAAATACCTTTTGCTTTTACATCTAGATTAACTTTTAATTCTATTTGAAGAACTAAATACAGTTGGACACATTCATCTTCCAGGAATGTAATCTCTTCTCTGTGACGATGACACATAACCTGAAATTGTAAGGTGACCTCTGGAGAGATGAAAGGATATGCCTCTCTATTTCATGCAGTTTTTCTTGTCCTAATTAATGGTGAGGCTTCACAAGATGGCAGATACAATCTAACAAATCACAACTGTCAAAGGCCTCCCCTTTCTGTTTCATGTACTCTACCAGCTGCTTTCTGACACCAAACTGCATGCTGATTTTTTCCTGTGCAGTGATTTCGATGCTTATTTGACTACTCAGTGTATTGATTCATCTTGCTAAACTGTCAGGATGTTAACCCGACAAGAAAGGCAAATTGCTTTATTTGATGTTTGTGAGTCCATTTGGGGGCAGTGCCAGAGCTGGTCCATGTGGCATCACAGGGGCCTAGGATGTACCTGTGAGTCAGTGAACAATTAGACCAATGCACTTACAGCAGGTAAACTTCACTTGCATGGTTTTCTTTTTTTTTTCCTTCTGTGCAGTAAATTACATACAATGTTTCTAGCTATCACTTTTGGCTGATTTCTAGAGCAAAGCTGGTGACAATGTACTGTGGAAACAGCAGCACACATTTAATTTTTTGTGAGACACAAATTTGATCATTAAGCCAAGCAGGTCATCTGTTAGAATAACATAAACTGAAAAAGAATAAATATAAGTTTGCAGAGAAATAGAAGAAAAATGACAGATTTTTTTCTAACTATTAACATAATACAGCAAAGGTAGGTGTCTACTTATCTTGCTGTGTATTAATTGATTATTAGTATTTTGTATGGGATAGCTTTATTCTCAATATAAATCAATTTGACTGCAAGGACCACTTGCTGTTCAGTACTTCCTTGCTAGGAGTCTGTACTATACTGTGTTACTGTATCATCAGATTGCAGGGCAAGGACTTTTTGTTTTGACACGTTTCTCCTATTATTCAGTGCTGTTTATGCTAAGATTGTTCTGCCTGTATAAATAGCAGTTGACTCTGTGTTTGCATGTATGTGTGAGAGATGGAGAAAGATGGAGAAAGAAGAGGAAAAGGAGAGTACAGAACGGATGGAGGGAGAGAAACATTACATCCAGGCAACAGCTAAAAAGCAGCAGGGTTCCCAAAACCAGTGTGCTAATCGTTCTGCTACCTGGCTTGGCCATATGGATATTGGACATGATATTTACCATAACCTGCTAGAGGTTAATTTTTCATTTGGAAAGGAAACTGCAGGTTTGGAGCTACCTGAGTGCTGAATATTTTATAATGCTGTGTGCTGAGAAGGAGTGAGAAGAAATTTAAATATCAAAAATGCACAAAAACCTCTGCCTTTACCTGCCAAGACTGACATGGTTTTAGTTCTGTGGAGAGAGAATATTCAAATCTACCTGCTGCTTTTAATGAGTCCTGAGATATTTGCTGCAAACCTGGGTATCAGATCAAGTGCTGACTAAATGAATACTGACCATCACAGAGCTGCTGATTAGAGGCATTTTTACTCATACTAGCTTGGTCTAAATTAGCACTGTGCATTTTGGAGACACTTCAACACTCCTTTTCTCTAACAGCAGTATACTAAATGTAAATAGCTAATTTCAGTTTTGTGACAGGACTGTAAAGAAGTTGCCCTACTCTGCCAGCCACCTAAATAATGTATGAATACAAGCACAAGACCAAGAAAATCATGGTATGTTTCCTCACTATCAACTTTCAGAGAAAAGACATTCTCAGCTGGTATCATTCAGTCACCCATATTTCTAGTTTTGATGCTGAAGATTTTGAAAGTATAAATAAAGAACTTTTGTTTCTCATTGTCTGTGTGACTGTGGAACAACATAGTAAGAGACAGAGACGGTACCTGCTAGGAAGAATTGTTAGAACAAAATTATAAGGCAATTGGAGTTTTTTGAAATTATTTCTTTAATTTTAAATGCATAATACATGATCTTTTACCTCAGACCACTGACATATAAGAATTGCTTGTATACTGACATAGTATTGGTTTAGTAGTGTAAATCACATATCATATAAGGAAATTAGTATGGTATCAAATGAAAACTATTCATCAGTATTCTGTTAATAATATATCTAGGGGCAACCTTAAAAAAACCAGTAAAAGGCATAACAAAAATTTTTAAAAAACTCAAAATGTTTTTGTACATGAAAGCAACTGCTGCTAGAAGAAATCTCCTCTCAGTGTAGGGTTACCGGGTTTATGCCGTGAGTTTTTTGGTCTGTTTTTTTTTTTTTTTCAATTTTTCTAGGTGCAAGAGTGAATTTTGCCTACCAAGATGCAAACATTGCTTTAGGACTTGTTCCAGCACAATTGTTGCCATAGAGTTGTGCTGGGTTACACACAACCATGACAATTTCTTGCAGTGATCAGCAGACAGGGTGGATGAGTTGGTACATCTCACTGCTTCTCCAATTTCAGACCACCTATAAAGGACACAGTAGTAAGTGCATAAAAGAGAAAAAGAAAAGAGATGAGGGAAGCACATGGGAACAGGTCACCCCTTATTCACACCCTGACATGCAGGCTTGGAGATGAAGGATGAACAACCTGCCCATTTTGCAGCTGACAGAACTGATGTTCTTGTCTTTGAAAGAAATGCCACAAAGCACTGTCAGCTGTCTTTATTCTTCTAATCAGTTCCCAAACTCCTCTCTGACTCTCTGACTTGTAGTCCCAGGGGGATTTTTTATTGTCTTTTCACCTTTTTTTTTTTTCTGCAGGCTTCTTCTGGTCTACTCCTTCATGGACTCTTGCCATTTGCCTCAACGGTGTCTCATGGAAAGCACTGAGGATATTTTAATGTGACAGTGAATCATCACATTAAAATATCTGTCATGCTGTTAGATTGCTGCAAAGAAAATCAAAGATTAACAACATATTTTCATTATTGTTCATTTCCAGTAAAGTGGTTCTGACTTGCGAATTGTATTTTTAATCATAGTTCGACAAAATTTACAGGAATTTTTATGGACAGATAATTTTAATAGTTAAAATAAAAGGATGGCTTTTATTTCTATTTTAGGAAGCAATGGATTTCATTAAAGGAAGCAGAAATGGTCTATACAGCTAGAATAGATCTCAATTAGAGATTGCTAAACTATAAACAAGAGCATTAAGTGTTTTTTTTTAATTGATGCCTCCGGAACAACCATCGCATTGGAAACAGCAGGATTCAGCCTTAAAATTGCAGTGTGCATTGGTACATCAATTACACAAGTCCTGCCCTCCCTTCGCCTTCCCTGTCCTCTCCCTTTCTTTTTGGCTCAGATGAGACCTGACATAAAACAGAAAGGTTACTGACTTTGCTGCAGTAATAAAGGTCTGACAGAGAACCTCTTGATACTGTGGTTTTTAAGAGTGGCTGAGATATCTCCTCCCCATGTCTCCCCCTGATTGTGATAAGAAAGTTCAGGTCCAGCTCATGCAGGAAGAACTGAAATGCAAAAATTTCTGTTATAGGTTTCCCAAATGCAAGAGAAGCAATTAAAGGAAATGTTTCATTTCACGGCCGTCTACACAAACTCTTTGCTAACTTATAGCTATATATTCATTTAGAAGGATTATTGTTAGATCAACACTAATACGAGGAGAAGTGCTTCTTAGCCTTCTGCATTTATTTCACTTTTCATCATGCTGTATCATGTATATTCATAAGACAAAGAAGCTGATCTTGGATTGATAGTTGGGCCGTCTGTACACAACAGAACTTTATAAAATTTTCTGAAAACTACCTTTATTCTTGTCTCTCATTGTGAATTTTTAATAGTTCTTTTAAACTACTGGAAGTTTGGTAGAATAGCAGCATCCAAATCCAAGAATAATATAGATAATTTATTATCTAGGTTAAGTGTTTAATTCTTACACATTGGAAAGCATTCTCATTTGCACTCTATTTTTTTGGTCTGTAGTGGCTATTACTGTGATAGTCAGTGAAGTCTCCACTGAGAGTTACTACGTAGATAAATGAAAGTGTAAGAAATTTATGATCTGTTTCAGTATTCTTAAAAAGTACATGTATCTATGGAAACTTGCTAGAACAGACAAGAAGTTGTTCCAATATGACAGCTGAGATATGGTCCCTTCAGGCAAAAGTCTCCAGTTGCTTAGATGTACATTAGACTGCACCAAAAACAGTATCTGGTTGGTTTTGGTGGCTTTTTAAAAACTTTTTGTATAACCATAATAGAGGTATTTGCCTAGTAAAGAAAGAGCCTTGCTTCAGTTTTTTGCAACAGGATAACTAATATTTCTTACCTGATTTCATTTCCCTCTGTTTAATTAGGGCCATGAAGGAATGGCATAAATTAATGCCATGAAATTTGTAGGATAATATATCTGGTGTTGGAAAGAATGGAGTGAAAGGAGGCATTGCACCCTGTTCTTGGCTTCCTATTTGACTCTCATTTTTAACTTTTCTTACAATAGCCAAAATACACTTAATCCTAAATTATATTCTCATGCTCCATCTTACACTAAATTCATTGCTTTACCTGATTATCACATAGTCTGGTGATGTCATTGTTTGCCAATTAAATGGTGTATGGATAGAGGGTAAGAAGCAAGTAAAATGCAGATAACATTTGCATAACATTTCCTCATTATATTTCATATAGTGAAATATATGTTCATGTTCAGTCAGAGTGTTTCTTCCATTTTTATTATGGTCAGTATTGCACATGGTATCTGTGGAAAAACAGTGTCATAAAATTAGAGCAACAACTGGAATAACTGTTATGCAATATGGATACCACAGTAATGAATTGTATTCTGCAGCCAAGGTCTACTTCCTTTTAATTGCCATTTGGGGTAGTTTTCATCCCACATTAAAGGCAATTGTTTATCCATAATAACATCTGTAAATCTAGTTACAAACACACTGCAGTAGCTTTACTGAGTCTATAAGACCCTCTGTGATAGTAGCAAACCTTTGCCTGTGATAGTAGCTAACTTTGTTATGGCTGAAGCTAGATGAGAAGTAGTATATTCAAGAATAAGAACTGTAATGTTAGGGCTTATCTTTCCAAATGAGGTAATATTTTACCTGACAAGAAGATCAGGAATGAATTCTGCTGTCTTCAGAACACATTCACATATACTGCTTTTTTTGTCAAGGTTTTGAAGGATCAGTATTAAGCCAGATCTGGACTGACATAGTTTGGTTTGCAATCTTGAAGGAAGATTTATTAGGTGTCTGTTCATATAGTATTTGTCCAGGAATTTTAAGGTCATCTGTGTTTTAGTGAATTTGGAATCCTAGTTTTAGCCTGTGTATTCCTTGCAGTAGTTCCTCCCTCTGTTGCTCTTTTTAGTTAATTTAGATAAACATACCTGACTGTTCACTCAGAATTTAAGAAGCAGGAGTTGTCTCTACTGTTGAGTTATTCTTCTCCTTTGATAAATGTTTGCTGTCATGGTTTAATAAGGTATGAGCTGCAGTCTGTTAATTTTGGCAGTTTGTATTTGCTGAAGATGCTTGGCTTGCCCTTCCAAATATTCGCCTGATTCCACTTAATTTATTTACTTTCATTAATTTCTTGCATAATTCTATGATCAACCATGTGGCTATTATTAACACTGATTGGACACACAGTTGAACGCAAAATTTTTTATTAAGTTGAAGAGAGGAAAACTTGATTTGGGCTTTTTTCAATTAACTTGACAGATACATAAATAGCACTAGATGGATAGATTCAAATAAAAAAAAATTGCTTTCATAGACATATTGTCATTATTTTTTGAAGTTTGCACCTGATGAGGTTTTTTCACATAAACAGACCAATTATACTTAATTTGATGCAGAGACACTTACATCTGAGATTTTAGTTTTTAAAGGTACATGAAACAAGCTGAAAACACATGAGGTGACTCATTAATAGAGATACAGCATTTTGACCAAATCCATTACTAATAATAATTCCCATTAGAAAGGGAGTATTGAGGTCTACCTGTTTTTCTTTTTCACTTTAAATTTTAAATATAAATATTTTTGTAAAACTCTGGAGGACTAAGTATGCTTAGTTTAAGTTGTGCAGCATACTTCGATGAAAGATTTTCATGTTTAGATATTCACTACTCTATTGTTTTTCTCCTGTTATATGAAGAATAATATATCTCCTTATGCTTTTCCAGGTCACTTAGAACATCTTTTTGGTTAAAATAATTCAAGCCTTCTTCACCTTCCCGCCAATACACTTTCATTGAGCCTGGCATAAAATCTGATTCCTTTGTTCAGAATCCTTGTTGTTAACGACATCTTTTTTGTGAGATGGAAATGTATCAGGAAGCATCATTATCTGTTCTGTCCTGTATATTTAATTGCTGTGTTTAGGCAATCAAATGTCTTGTTCTTTTTGCTGCAGGTGTGCACAGAAGCATGTGCTTTCAATGGTCTTTGAACGGAAACCAGTAGTAACACCTCTTTACAGTTTTATTAATTGGTTGTTTTGTTCAGCACATCATTCTTAGACTCACTTTTTTGTTCATGGACTATATGAGAAAGCATAAATGGAGTATTGATTATTGAAGCTTTGTGGTTGATAGCCATAGTCTGTTTTTTAAAATGCCATGCCACAGAACTTGAAGATTTTGACATTTCCTGAATTTCATTCCAGGGAATGGGTCATATAGCTAAAAGGGTTGGTCAAAATGTGGTTATATCCAAAGTTAGGAGTGAAACAAAGAGAATTAAAGATCTGAACCCTCTAAACAAAATCTTGTGGTGGGTTAGTAATGTTACCATTTTTTAAAATAAGCATAATTTTATGGGATAGGCAGCAGAAGGTCTGCTCAGCATGTTATCATGGGGGCCTTTCCGAATTTCTTGGCCCAGCCACCAATAAACTTTTAGCATTTGGCACAAGCTAATACATCCAGCCATGTGACAAATGACAAGTTTCTGCAACCAAAACAGTGCATCATATACAGTAAAAGGAAATTGATGTCTAAAAATGTGACAAAAATTTCCTCTGCAGCTGTAGGACAACGATAAGCTTATTCTGTTCAGAAAGGAAAGATGTCTTATTTCAAATTCAATACTCTTTAATGTTTTGGACAAAACCAAGGATTAGCAGTCGAGTGATGAGAGAAGTTCTGTTTGGACACACTATTAGAAATTATTTTGAAGATTGTCAGGTTTGATATACCAAAATATAATATTTGAAGTGAAGCTCTGCCTTTCTGACACACTATCAGTGATCATAAACCAGAGATGGGAAAGGTGGGCACACAGGGAGGCAAACCATTTAGTCTTGATGAGCACAAAAATTTCTAATTCAGAGGCTACATTTTCAGACAAAATAAGGAAGAAATACTGGGTTTCTCATGCCTCAAAAGTTCAGCAAGGTACTTTGATTTAGCTTATGCCTTATAACTGAAAGATAAGAGGAAAGACAGCAAAATAGAAATCCGTATTACCAATTCTGTCTAGGAAGCTGACTGAGACTATCAAGAATTATACCATTTTGTTGCTAAAGATAGATGCCCATCTCACTCATCTGTATCAAGCTTTTGATTCATGGGGAGTTTCACTTTCTACTTTTGATGGTTTTGATATTATGCATGCAGAATAACTCTTTAGCAAGAAGAACCTGGGCTCTGTGCTTCACAGTAGAGATACAGTAGTCCAAATTTCGGCTTTCTAGTAACAGCTGAAATAGGACAAAAGTAGGATTTGTTCATGTAAGTCACAGCATGTACTCTGCCTACAGCACATCTGTTTAGCAGTCCATGGGACCAAGAAAAGCTTTTTGCACTAAAGTACACCTTGTTCCCACAGTCAGTCAGCAAAAGCATAATGAAATCAAACTGCTCTGAGATTTGTATAATATCTTAAAAAATAAAGTGTAACTGTACAGAAGGAACTAGTTGAACAGATGATCTAGCTTGAAGTAGCTTAGTCAGTCAAGTAAGGCGTAAGTACAGCTAATTTACATTTAGGTGATATGATTGATGGATGACTCTGAGGTCTCTTTGGCTTGTACTTTTCTCTGAGTCATCCCAAATTAAAAAAAAAAAAAAAAAACATATATATTCTCTCTTTCAAGAGGATATTCTCAACTGGAGAAACATTGGAATAACCCAGGAAATGTAAGAAAATATTTTAGTTGGCGAATTTGTTCTGACATATTTATCTCTTAAAGATGAGGGTGAGAATTGAAGTAGTCCTTACGATTTCTATGTATTAAAATTGTGATTCTGCTTGTGTGCACATAGATATAACAAGTAGAATATTGCAAACGGAGAAATCTTTCAAATCTAGTCAGTGGATTTTGGATTGTCTCAGTTTTTTCTGCTGCTTGAAATTGTTGTGCAAATGAAGTATTTGCTTTAGAAAACACCTTTAGTACTACTGGCAAAATTTGTTGACATGAGGATTAAAGGAATAGAAGAAATAAATACAAAATATTAATTCTCTGAAACAATAGTGATAATAATATCAAGAAACAAGATACTCAATTTATTTAACACTAATCTTATTCTGGGCAATGAAATAGAGAGTATTTTGAGTAGAGATGATGTTAAGATAGTATTTATGCATGCTGAGATGTTTCAGTAGAACTCTTCATTGTTTTCATTTTATAAAATTCCATGCAGATTGAATTATCTTAGTAGTTGTCCTTTGTGTGCAATGTATACCAATCCAAATCAAGACTGGGTAACATCTGCCCATCTATCAGGCATTCTGGTGCTTCCACTGACTTTATTAGACCAGCATGAGTGGTAAAAAGAGTTGGGTTTTTAGGTTTCCCGGTGGCTTCAGAGCCACTTATTGCAGTAATGGCTTTCTGCCAAAAAAATACCACAGAAATACAAAGGTAAGCCTTGGAGTGCTTTGATGAGGCAAAGTAGGAATGTTTTCTGCATATTTTAAGTGGAAGAGGAATCTGAGGCTATAGAAACCAGATTCACTGAGTTTTGATTGGTTTTCTGTCATTAGCAATTTCCTTGGGATTCCACTTGCTTATATAACTTTCCTCTGCAAAAATGAACCCAGTTGCCCAGTTTCCTAGCATTAACAGAGGATAGTATCTACTCTGATCAGTGAAGACATGCCAGACATTGGAGATTTTTACTGGATCACAGAGATGCTTATCTTTCTGGGATAGATTAGCTGTACTATTTCCAGAGACAGCTCAGCCATCTGGGCAGTTTTCAATTAAGAAACAATTGAGAATAATAAGATCCTTCTTGGATCCATCATCTATTTACTTGTTCCCAAGCATCACAAGTTTCAGGATCTTATGGAGCAATCCAACAACACAAGATAATGCCCATACCTCACCTTACAAAACAGTCCTTGGGAAGCATGCAGATGCACCAAGTGGATCTGCAGGCCAGTCCAAATTCTACATAGTTTGCATGAACTGGAACAACTAAGTCCAGCTGGATCTTAGCTTTTCCCAACAACCAAGGTTTACCTGTTTGTACATAAGCTCATTCAGCCTTGTCTGGATTTTTGTGGAGGCACTGAATGTCCTTACACCAAAAATCCCAATGTGCTCTCTAGGACCCTGGTTAGTCTGTGATCTCAATTGCCTCCTTATTATCCTAGTTAATAGGGCTGGCTATAGTGTGCCAGAAACACTAACACTGAAGAATCATAGGGTCTGCTGGGAAAGAGACTAGAACAAATCGCAATATAAATTCATCCTTTGAGTACTAAGTATCTCCTGTACTGTTCTTTTCAAGAGGTGCACCACAGATGTAAAAAAGAGTACAGACAAGGGCAAAAATGTGGAACATCTTTTGTATGAAGATATAGTTATTCATGAACCTGAAAAACAGTAAGTGAATGGAATATGATGTAGACGTCCTGTAAAACTGAATGGTATGAAGGCAAGGAGAGTATGATTATTCTCTGTTTCCCGTAACAAAAAACCATAAAAGCATCAGATAATATTGTTGGGGAGGGTTTTCAAAATGAATGAAATGTTCTTATTTCTATAGTGTATTATATACCTTATTCCAATGTTGATACAGGCTTTCTGTTGAAAAATAATCATTGTCATCATGTCCAGTACAGACAGACAAAACCGCTGCTGTTTCAAAGCGATTCTTTTATACTTACCAGTTTTCCAAAGTTCACATATTTTAGTCTTTATGCTCATGGGGTGGAAATAATGAATATCCTGTGTCTGCCTTCCTTCTTGCCCCAAGTTATATGTTGAGGTTTCCTTAAGTTTCCAGTTAATGTCAAATGCAACTCTGAAATATCAAGAGCACTGGGAAACAGAGGTCTTACAGTGAGGTTTCTTTTATAATTTTACAGCTGCTGCTGAACTACTTTCGTGCTGCTTGATTCAATATGACATGTGCTAGGTGGCTGACAGTCTTCCCAGAAAACATATGCCACTTCAGCCAGCAATTCTTCAGTATGTGGTAGGAATTTATTGGTGTATCTACCTACCTTCTGATAGGAAAGAATTGGATTAGAATACAATAAATTTATTTAGATGGTCACAGTAGTCCATATGATTCAGTTTTCTGGATTGTATGCTGCCAGAATCCCATTAGAACAGATTGACATTTCAGAGGTGTAGTGTTTGCACCTGGATTTAACATATTCCTCAGCCGTGATTCCATCATCAAATGGCATCTGGACCTTTAAAAGATTTACAGTTTTTAGATTAAGCAACTCCTTAAATGTCCTTCTGCTCTGTCTTACCAGTTTTCTCTTTTCATTGAGGCACCTTGTGTAAAACCATTAGTTGTTATAAAAATATAATGTATTTTCCTGTGATACAAACACACAAAATCCTTTAAAATGCCCTTAGCCCCAAGAGCAGCACTACTTCAGTTGTTATAATCTGGTCTGTCTTTGCCACTTAGCATAGTTCTCTCCTGGTAAAAAATTTTAACTTAGTTTTTCACATCTATGAAATGCATGTTTACAAATTCTCTTTGTAGGATCAATCTGTGTATTGTCATACATGTATGTATTTATGCGAGTGTGTGTATATATATATATACACACACACATATACACATATATGCAAAGATACTATACGTCTGTCATGTATGTATTAATGTGTATATGTATTTAGTTCAAGCACAGTTCACAAAGATATAGGTGATATAAGCTATAACAGCAATTGCAAATAGTAAGAGTGCAGTGATATCAGTGGCACTAACATTTTCTTTTGGCCACTAATTCACATATGTGCTCATGCAACAATAATTATGGTAAAGACCATATTTTTTATCTTTATTTTTTATGAAGTCTGCACAGACTTTTTCTTGAAGTTGTTTTTCTTGTTCAAAGTTAACCCGTTTCATAAACAGAGACGCAAATGTGACCTTTTTAAAGGAATTCCATTCTGGAATTATTTTTGATCATTAGCAGACTTTTCTGGATTTGGAACATGGACCCTCTATGTACTGTATCAGTACAATAGTTGCTGTGGATCAATTCATGTATTACTTAGGTGTTGGTTAACTTTCTGTATATATTCATGGATCTTCTTTGACACTGGTTTTATAATATAGGTCACTTCTTTTAGCGTAGAAATCCTAAGAGCTCCTCAAGCACTGATGAGAGCTCATTATTTGCAACAGCCTTGCAGATGAGGGATGTCAAAAAGGAAATACAGAAATGTATGCACCGAGGTTATGTAAAAGAACTGAATTTTGTTATATGTTACTGTAACTAAAAAAAATTCCGCAGAAGCTTTGTGAACAAGTGTGTGTACATTTTCTAAATTTATATTCTAAAATCAGGTTATCCTTGACCTCATAACCATTTTGATTTGGAACTTTCATCTTAATTTGGGTCTGCTGTGAATAAAGGACAAAGTGCAGTAATAGGTGTTAATTTTTATAAAACAGAACATTAAACTTTTATCCAATATCCTCCTACTGTGAAAAGAGAAAGTGTAACCCGAGTATCATCAAGAATTAGATGCAGTTTGTCCTGTTTCTTGGTCTTGTTTGGAGATTCCATGTAATTTGCAGATATTGATCAGTCTTCATGTCTCTACAAGTTTGAAAAATACAGCATTAGTAACTAATTTTAGTAGCTTAGAATGGAAATCATGAAAAGATATGTCTGAAGATTTTTTTGATTTTTTTGATTTTTTTTCTGTACTGAACCAGATACTGGGCCAATAATATAATTAAATTTTTTAATTCAGTTTGTATGAGATATCATACTGTTTCTTAGTACTTTAGTGTTTTTTCTTGAGATTGGGGGAGCAGTTAGATTTTCTTGTTTGTTTGCTTTTGTAAATAAAACTGGAAAACCAAGACGTGTCAAGAGTGTTATGCAAACATACATATTTATATTAAAAATGTTTATACTTCATTACAAAATAGCAGTAATTTGTCTTTGACCAGTCTGGTCTTGCCTGACCCTAAACTGATTGAATCTCTGTAAGCATGAAAATTGGCTGCATTTCTATCATTCTTTCACCTCTCTTTGGATTTCCTGTGAGGCATATCTCAAACTCCAATCTTTTGCCCAGTCTGTCAGCCCAAAACCAGAATTAACTGTGTAGAGAGTTTTGGAAAGCTGTGGGGGGTTATTACTTGGTGGACAAACAAATGGCAAAGTTTCTTTAGTAATTTTTAATATCTAGTTAAGCACCTTCAACACATTTGTTTACAGAAGTTTAGTCACTCAATAAGTTCATGCATTTCCATAACATGTAAAAGAATCTATAGATCTTATTCATTGCATTCAGGACATGTCAATGCAGTAGAGCTAGCTGGAATAAGAAGAAATTTATTAGCATTTAATTAGAGAATGCTGGAAAGAACGAAATGCCTGACTGCTAGCTGTAACTGACAACCGTCCTTAATTCAGTGTGAAAATATTTATGAAAGGTTATCCTTGAGGTTTGCATTTGAATTTGGTTTTCAGCTTAGAGCCTTCCATAATAGGGTCATGGGCTTCCTCTGCTTCTATAGATAACATTTTTCTATAAAGACCTTCAAGTGCTCAGTATTCCTGAGCCTGCATTTAGTCTTACTTCTTTCTCTATTTTTTAGCAATGAGCAGTTTTTGCCAAAAACTGTTACTGGTTGTTTCTGCTTTAATACAACATTCTAGGTTTTAAAACTCTTATGTTGTCATTGCAATCTTTCTTAGTCTTCAGGTATGCCCTTTAACTTTCTTTGGTCTTTGCTTCTGTGTATGAGAGACATGTCATTCTTTTCCTTGTACACTCATTCCTTTTACTTCTATGACACAGAATTACAAGTTGCCTTCTTCTAGTTGTCACCACACCTCAGTTTACTGATGCCTTAATTGGCAGGCTCATGCAAGCTCATGATCATCTTCTCATCTTCTTCTCCCACATATCATCTCTTAGAGAAGCAGAATCTCAGACTGGTTGCCTGTAAAATTCTTTCTGTAGTCCCATAAAACACATACTTTCCATTTGCTTGTAGATACAGGCACATGCTTATAACTAGCACATATTTAGTAAGCTTGCTGCATTTCAAAGATTGAGATCATTGTTTTGTGTGGTTTCTAAAGTTTTCTGTGTGTCTAAAATTTGATGGTCCAGAAATGGAATTTACAGTATTTTTTGTGGACAGCAAATTAACTGTAAGTTCGTTTACGAGAAAACTTGCAAGTTTAAACCGGAAAAAAAAGTAGTAATAATTGAGATAAACAATGTGCAGGATTATATTTTTTTTTAATGAAAATGGCACCAGAATGTTGTAAAAGGTGTGTGGATGCAGCCTGTTACCTTTGTGAATACAGTTTTTTCTTTAGTTATGGCTCTTTTCCTTCAGATCTTGTTCCTACTAGTAAAATATAATTGTCTTCTGTTTTCAGTTAGATTATTATGAAGGTTTGAAATGGTTAATTATAAGACACAGAATTGTGCTCTACTTTGAATCTGAATCAATGTCACCTTGTCTTTCTAAATTCAACCTGTGAACTTTGAACAGCCACCACGTTTACGTCTCCTAAGAGGGTCTTGACAATCTGTGGGGCAGAACAATATAATCGTTATGTCCAGATAGCATTCTTTCTCTTTCTTCTGGTTGGATTTTCACTGGAATGAGTGGAGCACCCTTGGCACTGTGGTAACTGTGGGCTTTGATAGCCAGTAGTTAGAACAGGATATAGCTACACAACCCTGGAGTCCCAAGCCAGATCACTCTGAGCTTTGCAGTCTCCTGCATCAGCATCAAAGAACAGTTCCCTATGTGTCAGTACATTAATTTTTTTTTTTGGGACTCTCAATGCTTTTGTAGTTTTATTTCTGTAGTACTAAACACATTGTTTTGACTTTGAGTCAGGTGCACAGTGTGCTGCAAGAATTTGAAGTTTTGCCTACAGTTCAGTTTATGCCAAAAAACCCCGAACAACAATGCCACCCTGCTGTTTGTGCCAAAAAGTTACTAATCTCCTGAGAAGTGGATACTTTATGGATTTTAACACTGAAGGACAATGCAGGATGATGGAGACTTCAGGAGGCTTCTAGTCCAACACTCTGCCCCTAGCAGGCTCAGCTGTGGATCAAGCCAAATTGCTCAGGGCTTTATTCTGTGGCAGGTGGAAACCCTCTCTCTCCCCAGGACAGGGCTGCCCTTTGTTCCTGCCTCAGACACCTGAGGGTCCCACTGGCCTCTCCATCCCACCGCCTGTACAGAAGGCCTGCCCTCATGCATATGGACTGTCTGCTACCCCAGTTTGGTGCCCCCTGCAAACCTGCCCCCTGCACTTGGTAACCTTTCCAGGTCACAGATAGAGACATTACACAGGACCAACCTCAGGGCAGCCCCTGTGGGATCCCACAGGGCACCAACCTCCAGGAAGGTATGACCCAGTGGCTGTTCCATCTGAGCCCAACCACTCAAGCCATATTCACCCCCCTGGTGGGACACACACTCCCTCCACCCTAATATCCAGCTTGGCTATAGGGACGTTGTGGGAAGGTGCTGGAAGCCTTGCTGAAGTCAGCCTAAGTGATAGCTCCTGCTTTCTCCACGTCTGCAAATTCAGTTATTTTATCACAGAAGGCATCCAGCTGATTTGCTCTTGAGTCACTTCTGGTCAAACCACAACAATTCCCCATCACCTTTTTCTCCCTCATATTCAGAAATGTGCTTCTAAAGGATGAACTCCATGATTGTCCCAGGGACCAAAGTAAAGATTGTAGTTATGACGTTGATCCATCATTTGCTTTCTCCCTGTGGACAGAGATCTCCCACAATCTCCAAGACTTTTCTTGAAGAATGGTCTTGAAAGAATTTCAGCCAGCTTTCTTAGCACAGCTGGGTGCAATCCATGAGCTTAGTTAGAACTCACAGTAATCCTGGACTCATCCTCCTCTAGTCATTCTCCTTGCTCTTGAATCCTATCCTTAACTACAGAGAAATCCGTCGTTAATGAATACTGAAACAAAAGGCATTCCTTGTTTAAACCAAGCTCATCTGCTTCTGTATGAGAGCCCTATGTGTTTGTGCCATCACAATGTGAACCATCTTCATCTCATTCTCTTGCCTGTCTACCTTTACTGTAAGTCTTTACTCATCCACTGCTTACTTCAGTAGTGTGACCTTTCCCTCCACATCTTAGTGCGGTTTTGTTTCCATCCATGTGCAGTTGTGTGCCTACCCTGGGGTGGGAGCTTGACATCCTGCAATACTGTTCCCATGGTCTCTTTTGCTCCCATTTCCCAACAACCTTTTCTTTCGATTCTAATCATCATCCCTTTACTAGTCTCTGGGTTGTCATCTCTCTTCCCCATTAAATCTGTTTAAAAGACTTCTCAGTGTGATTTAATCTTTCCACAGAAATCGCATTTTCCACATTATTAATACCAAGGAGAGATTTGGGTCTCATATCATTGCTTCTCTCCTACCAGAAGAAGTTGTTCCCCACCTGAAGTCTTGCCTATGGCTTTTGAAGTCATGATGCCACCCTGCGTACAGCAGCATTATTTAGATTTTAGAGCAGATGTACACACAATAGAGGAAGAAGGACTGTGAGTAGTTGTTTATAGCTGATAAAGCCTGACAATCATTTCCTGAAAACATTCTGATTTTGTCATTTTTCTGATGATAATCTTGAAACTCTTAACCTATCATTGCTGTATGAATTTCTAATACATTCTGTAGGTGTTTGTATTTATAATCTCCTGTCTGGAAGTTTGTTTTCATAGTTTAACCTTTTTTTTTTCTTTACTTTTTTCCTCCTGAAATAGAATATTTATATGTGTAAGTTCTTATTAAGAAGTGATATGTAGAAATTTAAGCTCATATTAATAATTTTAAGGGTTTTGTACTTTAAATTGTGGTCAGTGCCACGATATTCTCATTTTTTGCATATATATACATTCATGCACAAAGCTTCCTTTCATACACAGAAGACCTCATGAACAGGCTTAATGACTTAATTCTCAATTTACAGCCAAGCTGGAGAATAAAGTTTTAATTTTGCAACTATATTTACAGAAATCCAGCGCCAAAAAAAATTTTCAATACCTTGGTATGTCAGACAATTTTTTAGCTAAAGGTCCTGCCTTACTCAAAGACTGTCAGTAGAAATCATTCTAGTTGCCTAGCTGTCCCTACAAAATTAGCAGGTTCTGCATGATTTTGTTTTAGATCATCAGCTTCAGAACATCTTGAACATTTCAGACTTCAATCAGGTGGCCATTCTCAGTAGGATGCCAAAACGACTGTATCATAACCTGTGGAATCTCAGCGGGTTTTGGCATTAACGAAGAGTTTTTAGTGAAAATTTGAGTTGTTTTAAAGGCAATCCCACTTTTTTTTTTTTTCTTTCTGACATTGACATTACAGTTGCAGTAAGGGACCAGAAAGAAAGATTTCCAGCTTCCATTTTAGATTTTACCTGTAATGTCTTCAGCTAAGCCAGGAAGATCTTTTAGTGTTAAATCCCTGACAGTGAAGATTATACTCATAATGCTGGAATCAACTTCCAGCTGAAGTAATCACACCAACTGACATTGGCAAAGAACGTGCTTTTGTGACTTCATGCATCTGAGCTCAGCCTCCACACTGTCTTACTGACTTGCAGAAATTTTCACCTACATTCACACACACTCACAGTTACAGACAAGACCTGTTGAAAAGTCATTTGTACCCTGAAAAGTTTAACAGCCATAAGATGAAATAGGAGGGTGTGTTCCTGTTCATAAGAAGAAGATAAAGACTCACTGTTGGAAGACTAAAATGATGGCTGAAATTTGTGCAAGGTTGTTGATTCTTTCATTCTAATAAGGTAAAAAACATCTGCTGTATAGTTCTAATATATATATATGTGTGTGTGTGTATATATATATAGTAAATAGTTTGTTAACAGGTGAAAAAATAGCTAGAATTACTTCTAGTTTTAATAGTGCTGTTTGTCATCATGGAGTAGCTTATTTCAGGCAATAAATTGCTCCCACACTTTATGTAATAAGTTGAAACTGAGTTGATTGACAAGCTTTTAAGCTAATGCACTTTTGCGATTTTTGCATATTTAAACTCAGTGCAAGGGCAGAAAGGGCCTTTTGTTCCAGGTCTCCTGCTGGAGGAAGCGACGGGGGGCCTCTGAGCCTCCGAGCCTGTCTCGGGCCGGAGCTGGGCTGCTGCCTC
>VZTE01002615.1:133268-157540 GCA_013397775.1 Eulacestoma nigropectus | reverse complement strand
TGTAGTTGTGAAGCAGCTTTTAGAAGTTTGTGAAGAAGCAGAGAAGCCTTTGTGTTTAAGCTGGAAGAATTCATATTTAAAAGAGACTGGAAGCAGAGAACCTTTGTGTTTGGGCTGGAAGAATTCATCTTTAAAAAGATTTGTAACCCCATGTGATGGCCCATGATTGCAGTATGAATATACTGTGGAATTTTCATGGGAGAGATATTTCACTTCAGTAGATGGTTTCTGGGCGGACTACTGAGTTGTGAAGGATTTCCACGGCATAGCAGAAGGGAACCCTTTTCCCTAAGCATAAGAAAGAGACTTTTAAGGGCTGCAACACTGACCAAAATTGTTACCCTTTGTGCGAGGTGGTAAAAGGAGGGGGAAGGCTTGCTTTAACTTATTATTTCTTGTTACTTCTAACTCTGTTAATAATAGACTTCTTTATATTCTTTAAAGTTTTAGGCCTGCTTTACATTTCTTCTAATCTTTATCTCACAGAGTGAAATAGATGTGATTAAACCACTACA
This sequence comes from Eulacestoma nigropectus, assembly GCA_013397775.1. Classification (NCBI taxonomy): domain Eukaryota; kingdom Metazoa; phylum Chordata; class Aves; order Passeriformes; genus Eulacestoma; species Eulacestoma nigropectus. The sequence goes on along the minus strand of VZTE01002615.1, from coordinate 157,025 downwards.
CTCTAGTATTCCTCCAGGTGTCGTGTACACAAACATGTTTTTATGCCCCCATAGGAATTATGATATATTTCTGTTACTTGGCTGAATGCATAAAGCAGCTCCTTGAATCATGCTCCCTATGTGAATTATGAATTGAGAACTTCCCTTCTGCAGTATTTTCTGAAAAGGGCAGCCATTCCTTTTGAAAATCATTCCTGTGAGCCAGCAAAAATCTGCAGAAAGTGATTACAGATAGAATGAAAACAACGGGACTTGATTAAAAAAAAAAAAAAGAAGGACTGAATAATGATAATAGTAATAACTTGTGCTATAAGCACTAATAGTTGTCATTACTGTGTTAGATGAGTTAGCCAAGTTCTTCCTTTCTGCAAGATATTGTAAGTTTCAGCACAGTCATCTTCCATCCCTCTTGCCTTCTGTCTAATTAGACACTCTACAGGATGTACATGAAAACATACATCCATGCTAAGTGTATAGCACAAAGGTGTGTTAGATCACAACGCTGCAGTTACACGAAATGGAGCAAGGCAGTTTAGTAACCTGGAGCTGCAGAAAGGGGCAATCCCCTTTGCATGCCTCCCCTATACTAATTCTACCTTTCCAAAGCTACCTGCTCTGGAAGATTACCTTCTATATCTTCTTATTTCCATCAGTTTTCTGTCTCTGCTTCTCACCAGACCCCTCCATAGGCTGACATAGTTTGCTAATCTTTTATAGAAAACTAACCCAGCTGGACTTCTCAGCAGACTTTATTCACCAGAGTTGTTAACAGGCTGTTCAGCTGGAAGAAGGTCAGTGGAAGCGGTGCCCAGCTGGGAACACTGGGGAGTAGGAAAGGAAGAAAAGCATGGAAGTGCAAATTGATCCTTCCCCATGCAAGTAGCTATGAGCTGATAACCATCTCCTGATGGGCACTGTGGGTTGGCTGGTACATGTGCAGCACAGCCTGCTGCACCAGGGCCATACCTCCCACAGTGAAGAGGACATTACAAAGTGGCTTTGCATGGCAACAGGCAAATCAGTATTTAAATTTCATGTCATGCAGGGACCCAGTATGTGTGTTTTGATCTAGTACTATGTCAGCCAGACTTGAATAACATGGTGCCCTCTTTACACCTGTGTGTGTTCTGTACATCAAATGTCAGGCAAAATTGACAATTGTGTGTGTTTATTCCTTCCCAGGGTGAACTGAGGTTGTACATCCTCCTGCAAAATAATCCTGCAGTGAGGGCTGAGGCAAAAAAAAAAATAAATAAAAATGGTTATATTGTGATTTCTCTCTCTGTCAGCCCAGTCTTGGTTCATCAGCTGGAAACAGTGGTCACAAAAGGCACATTTTTCAAACGCTATAATAAATATTTAGGACTGACGTCATGTTGCCTTTACTTTCCTAGGTAATTCCTTCTGAGGGGTCATTCTCATGTGCATTGTTTCTTCTCTCTTTCTATGACCTATTTGTGTTGTTTTGCAGAGTAAGGAAATACCATGGCTCTGCATTTTGTTCCACAGGGAATATACAGGAGCATTATATTTTCTTTTTCTTGTAAACACCTTTTCTTACTCAAAATAACTACTTTTCATTATTTATAATCTGTGGTAAATGCATAAAGCACTTCACAAAGCAAATAAGGCAAACTCTTTGCACTTCAAAGAGCACTATTCTATGATCTCTAGCAAGCTACAGAAAAGAAACAAAGGCATTGTTGGAGTCTAAGGCTGTAATCCTACAACAGTAAGTTTAGTGTGAACTATGTCATTCATTTAAATGAGCCAAAAATTAGGTCCTGAAGACTTTGTAGGATGAAACTCAGAGGAGAAGAAGTAAAGTAAGTTTTGTTTCTTGTGGTTTTCTTAGGAACTGTGTAACAGGATTGCATAAGAGCTAAAATAAATTGTGGATTTTTTTTCTGCATTTTGGCAGACTAGGCTGGCTTTATCAAAAGTTGTCTGTATAACTTCAGGTCCATGAAAGGCTGCAGACAGCCCTTTATAGCTACCTTGATAACCTGTTTCTGCTCGGCATAAGGTCTTAGCACTTCTGTGTATCAGTCCTAAAAGCTGATTGCTGATTTTTATTCCACTCAGTTTCCCATCATAATCTTGCTAAAACACCTTGTGAAATCAGAATATGTATAGTTAGTGTCTGAGAACTCAAACAGAGATTTAGGAGGATTTTAAGCAGTACTATAAATGTGGAATATGTATGGGTACATATATACAGAAACCAAAAATTAAATGGGTTTGCATAGTTTTTGCACCAGTGTATATGCATTGGAAATAGATTACTCTGAGATACAGAAAGGGTAGTGACTGAAGAGACCTTTGAAGAGTTTCAAGCCCTGGTTGGATAAAGCCTTGAGCAACCTAGTCTGACCTCACAGTTGAGCCTGCTTTGGACAGTGAGTTGTACTGAAGACCTCCTGTAAGCCCACCCACACAAATAACAAAAACTTGAAATGCATGTCAATACACAAGATAAAGTGAACTGAATCTCCAAGCATAACTCTACAAAAATTTCACAATCAACAAGCCAGTCTTGCCTCCATGACTGGTAAGATCATGGACCAGATCCTCCTGGAAATTATGTTGAAATATGTGATCAGACACAGCCAACGTAGTTTCAGCAAGAGTACATTGTGCCTGGCCAGCCAAGTGGCCTTTAGTAACAGAGTGACTACATGAGCAGGCAAGAGAAGAGCTACAGATGTCATCTACCTTGTGTCTGTGAGGTCTTCCAGGTAGTCCCTCATAACATTCCTACCACTAAACTCCAGAGATATGAGTTTGATGGATAGAGTGTTAAATGGACAAGGAATTAGCTGAATGGCCATGTCCAAAGAGTTACAGGCAATGTTTCAATGTCCAAGTGGAAACTAGTAGTGAGTGGTGTCCCAAGAGTCTACAGAAGAACCTATGCTGTCAACATGTCCTTCAAGGACATAGTGGGATTGAGTGTTCCCCCCAAAGTGTTCCACCTGGAACACTACAACCAGCTCTGGGGTCCTGGCACAGGAAGGACATGGACCTGTTAGAGCAGGTCCAGTGAAGGGCCATGGAAATACTGATCAGAAGGCTGAAGCAGGTCTTCTATGAGAACAGTTTGAGAGTGTTGGGTGATTGAGCCTGGAGAAGAGGAGGGTCTGGGAAAACCTGAGGGGATTTATAGGAATAATGAATATCACAAAACAACCACACGTCAGGACTGCCTATTGGTCTTCATTTTTCTTCCTTTGTTCTGTAAGATGTTAACAGAATTACCGTACTTGTTTGAGCTTCTCCCTCCTTAAAGGCAGATGTAAAAGCTGGGAAGGAGACTGGAGACAAGGGAGAGAGGCTGTGTATTATGGTATGGATACTTGCTGGCTTTCTCATTTGGCCTCAGTAGCTTCTTAAACCTTCCCAAACCAAATAGTTTCTGGAAGGTGCAAATGGCACTCTTTCCTGGAAAGGAACTGTGAATAAAAACTTGATCAGTGACTCTCACTGTTCTTTATACAGAAAGGACTATCTTACAGATTGCATGTATTTTTTTAACAACAAAACACAAGTAAATCTTCTTTATAAGTTAAATTGAGCATGTTTTGAATATATTTATTTTTTCCCTGCAATAGATTCTGCAGTTCTGATAAAAAATATGTTAAGTACATAGCAATCATTTTATGTAGACATAAATGTTTTGTAGAGAATCATATTAGACAGTGTTCTGTAGTTTATTATGATGCCAAAGAAGCTTATTTTTAAAATTACAGAAAGAAATGAAGTCTCTGAGTTCTTTTTGCAAGCACACAGAATTTGAAGTTTTAAAAACTTTTTTTCTTTGCTTCCCATTAAAATGTTTTCAGATAGCTTTCTTTACTGGCATATCAGGGGCTTTCAAGCATGATTGGAATTCTGTGCAGCATCATAGTTCTGATTTGCATGTTCTCTTAGAGACACTATTCAACTGTATATTAATTACAGAAAATAATAGAACTCTATAATTAAGATTTGGCAAAATTCAGTAAGATTATTTTCTTTTGTATTTTAAACATTTTTCTATTAAATGAATACGCTTGAAAGAGGGGGTTGTATTTTTCTGTGCCTAGATTTCTGAGTCATTCATATACTGCTAATAAGCTGCTGAAGTGTCTAGTTACATTGTGACTCTGAAAAATATAACCTTGACTGAAAAGTTAGTAATTCCATACCTAAGTGTTTTGCTTCATACCATAGCTGATACGAATCAGCAACAGCAACAGCACTGCTTGTTAAGTTTTATTAGGAATGGAAAGATTTTCTTGACTGTCGATTGTCACTGAGTTTCAGTTCATTTATGGTCCGTCTAGGCAGTGTGGGGAAGCCTATCACAGTTTGTGTCCTTGCTAACAAGTAAAAAAATATATCTCAAAGAAGATGCCTGTGTTTTGCCTAAATCATTACAAGTTGATATAACTATGTTTTTAATCACAGGAAAAATAATGCACAATGATATTTTGTAAAATTAATTATTATTTTGTGTTAAACACGTCTGAGACATACTGAAAGCATTATCAGCTTTTCAGACATAATGATAGAAAATACAGCAACAGCATAAAACCATTTATTTTTACTTATGCAAACGTTGACCAGATGGCTTAGCTTCTTCTCTGTGATGGTTATGTGTTTTCTGGGCTTGACACTGTTCAGGGATAAAGACTACAGCATACACTGCACACAGCTGTACCATCCTGCATTTTCACTCCATGCACGACAAGAAATGTGTACATAAATGATATTAGTAAATTATTCTTATTGAAGTAGTTATTTATTGGTCTTTAGTCTCAAAAAAAACCAAACAGTATTATTAAAAATCTCTTGTACTCTTTTTACAGGAGACTAAACAAACAAAACTAATAGTTTTATACAAAAGTAATAAGCCTACTAATTTATTTGCATTAAAGAATGTCAGTTAGCAATTCTTTATTTAAAATTTTGGTTGTGATTCAAGTTGATAATGGACACTAACTGTTGTCCCTAAGTAGTCAGATACAAAAGATGTAGAGACTACTAGCCTATTCCCCAGACATTCCAAGTATCCAAAAACCCTATTGACTCTCAAGCAAAGGGGGCAGAAAGTAGCTTTGCAACTTTTCTTGGAAAAGCTGTGATAGGTTCTCACTTTCAGGGATACAACTGCATGTTTTGTTACAACAATGAAACCAAAAAGCTTACTATTTTTTAAGGAAATCACTTTTCTGTGTCCTGACCACACCCATCAAACTCTTCCTTACACAATGTTTCTTTCTCCCCTGTTCAGTCACTATTTAAACACCCAAAATATCCAGATGCTTCTAAAATGACAAGCTGGTTTATATACCCGTTCCTGCTTCCAGTTGTTATTTTTCTGAGGCATGAATCTTCTTAAAGATCACCTGGTCCATCTACTTTTATAGGAAAGAGATTAGATAGCTAAGTTAAAAGACAACATTAACTGGGAATACCATCTACTGTATCTTATATTAAAATGTCTTTTCCTGTGCCTAGTGTTGGAAACTCTCATTTTAGATTGCTGGCTTCATTCCAGAAAAAAATAAAATGTACTAAAGGTGCAAGTAAATGGAAGGAAATATTCACATGATTTGAAGAAAGTTTAGCAAAGCTAAATGGTGTGAAGACATTTTTATGTACAAATCAAGGATATCGTATCACTTGAGGAGTAGTTCTTAATTTTATTAAACTTAATATTATTGACTTTTTTTAATTTAAAAATTTTGATAGTGATTATCAAATATTTTTCTAATAAATATAATTGCACCTAAAATATTAAATATCTAGCCGTCGAAGTTATATACTGCAAAATGTGCATTCCTGCTGTGAAGATAACCCTTTGTCAAATGACATGGTTGTGAATTTTTGAGTAGGGAATCATTTTTGTCAAATCAGAGTAATTATTTCTTGAAAAAATTAAAATATGTCAATTCATTATTATGCTGAGTTTTCCATGGTAACATTTAAATTGAATACTTATTCATTCATTTTAGTTGGAATCAGAAGACTTTAATTCACTGAATTAAAATTAACTTTTCTTTTGACTTACCTAGAGGTTAATTTGTATTTCCCACCATGAGGGCAATGGCTCATAAGAGATGCAAATCCAGTTCTGATCTCATAGCATTCCAGAAGTGAAGAGATTACTCTTTGGATTACACTTGCCTTTAGATAAATTTATTTCATTGTAGGAGTCAAATAGCATTTAGTAACTAAGTGAGGACAGTCAAATGTTTTGCTGTCTGAAATGAACAGGAAACAAGATCAATATAGCACTAAGAACATAGTCCAGTTTTTAAAGAAAAAAGATTTAATTTTAATTTAGCACTATTAGATGATACTGATGACCTAAAAGTAAACATCCTTTTTTTTTGTAAAAATTCCATCTTTTTCTACAAAAATATAGTCATCAGATTTCCTAATAGACTTTTTGGTACTGTATTTCTTTATTTATTTATGGGTTTATGCCATTTGAGATTAAAAAATAAATTCTTCAGTTCTACTGTAAGCTACCATAGAGTTAATTCAGTTCTAATTAATTCCTGATGAATTTAGATAAGGCTGTTATCTGCTTACTATCACTTTTTCATTAGGTCATGGTCATCCTCAGCATTTTTCTTTTCTCCCCTATGTTTGGAAAAAAACAGACATTTTAGCTATAAGGAGTTGCAGCTCATCAAACTTCGTATAGTAACAATCAGTTTAAAAATCATAGCGGATATCTCCACTGTATCACAAGGTCTGTAACGTGCAAACCTTTTTCTGTACCAGGCAGTATCATTAAAAGTCCACAAATCTGAGTCAGATTGTGAACTCTGTTTCAAAGCCTTCTTTCCAAGGTCAGGGAAACTAGTTGTGGATTTGGTGCAGTGATCCTGGTTCCACTAGGCTTGAAACCTTACAGTCATTTCCAGACCTGTTCTAAATCTATTTCCAAGTTCAAAGGGACTTCGATAAATTATAACAAAGACTATAATTACTGAGAACTTGAAAATAACAGGGAGAAGGTTCTCAAGTAGATAATCCCTAACAGAAATGATGTTAGTATTTGAAAAGAATGGAGGCGATCTTAGATTAGCATGGAATAGAAACTCCAGCATTTCATTTTAGTAGCTGAGTCCAGCAGAATTAGATCCATGTTCATGCTGGCTTATGCTAAAGTTAATGGACATAAACAAATGGAAGCCACAGTATGCACTGCAGAGATGGCCAAAATTGACCTGAACCTGTGTCAGTGTCCTGCAGGAATGTGACGAGTGTTCACACCATAAACACCAGGGAATTTCCAGGAACTGTATTATTGTAAACACAGAGATCTGATATGATTAAGATCTTTGCATTTCCAAAATGGAAAGTACATCTAATACAGCACCTGGAACACTGGTAAGTGGTAGAGATACCAGAGGAGTTAACTCAAAGCCAGTGTATCTGCAGCAACAAATGAGTCAACCTATTAAGTGATTCTGCCTGAAGCCTTTCTACCCATTTGTCAGGATTCCCATGTCTTCTTTATCTGGCAAGACGGTGAAGAACATCTGCATCCAAACTGACTGCTCAGAGTTTTTGAGTACAGGAATAAAAGTGTCTATCTTGTTTCCTAAACAGAGTTCACTACTCAGACAATATTTGCTGCTGACTTTGCCATGTTTTTCAGAAAATAAGCATGTCCATGGTACAAAAGTACATGAAAGGCTTCAGTTTACCTTATTCCCCACATTTCAGATTATTGGATGCTATAAAATGTCTTTCTGTAGAAAAAAAAAATTAAAAGCTGGACTTGGTGGAAGTTCTTCTACATGATCTTTATTGTATCAAAAATTTCATAAACCTTATGAAAATCCTTTAGTTTGTCAAGAAGGGTGACATGCATATATGTAGAAGATATGGGGAAGAGTTTATGATCTGCTTTGTAAGCATTTATAGTGTGAGCTTTTAACCTGTATGAGGATAAGAAGAAGGTTTATAGAAGCCATTTGGGGAAATTAGTTCAATTTGTTTGGCCAGTTACAGTTCTTTCTTTGAAATAATACGCTTTAAGTAGCCTCAGTATGTTTACTGAATGTCTGAAATTAATTGGAAAAATATATCACTAGTCTAGATGTTATCAGTGGTGTTGGGTCTTTTTTATCTTATTTTATTTTGTTGGAGTATTTATCAGCTGAATTAAAGCATATTACAGTTCATCTGAAATATCAGCTCAGCATTTCAGTAGAATCTCTAATACCATTTAGGTGGAACATATTTCTAATTCGTAGTATATTAGATCATACTACGCACACAGTACTCCCAAACACAGGCTGCTTCAAGTTTATATTTTATTTTTCTCTTTCATATGCCCAGATGGTAATCTGTTTGCTTTGGGGTGAACTCATGAAATGAAGCATCTGGAGTTTAGAGTGTTTCGATTTTCTTCACTAGCTTCACCAAGTTCTGACAATATTACAAAATATTTATTGCTAGAGCTCTTACCCTGAAAATAATGTTGCCAGAGGGTAAGGAAATCATAAAAGTGTTGGTACCCTTTTCCAGATTACAATTCCACTAAAGCTTCTGCAAACCCAAAGTGCAGGAGCTCAGTTTCCCAATCTGAAGATGAATGTCATGTGTATTATAAACATAGTCCTCTGAAATGAACCAGGTCTACACTTGAATCAGCCATGGAGTTACAAGTGCAAGGTCAAACACTTGGCTTCGTGTAAGAACATTCATATAAAGTTGATTTAGTTGTAGTGACAGTTCCATATTCTCTTTTATATTGCAAAAAAGATATCAATTACATTACAGGTAGATTACAGCTGTAAAATGCAGTAACTCTTATGTATGCATGCTGGAGATTTACAGATGTAACATTTTTAATTCAGGCACTTGTTTCTTTATATGACTATGAATAAGGATAAATCTGGGTGTGGAAGAGAAAGGCAATCTCAGAGGCAACTCAATTTTGTTTCAGAGTAAGGCAGAGAAGCTGTAAGCAAAGTAATTCCTTCATTGGTTCTTCCCCTTTGGTAATCCGCATGGATTTTAGCAGCTCTTAGTCAAGCCATGTCACTGGCACTGAAATTGCTCTGTGTATCCATGGCTAAAGCAAATAGCATATTTCTTATGCTTGTCAGTAGTAGAAATGATGCTGGGCAACCCAGAGTAACAAACAAAAGCTGAAACATGCTTACCACCAAAGCTAAAAAGCAGTGCCTTAACTCTAGGATTTGTTGTCTCATGTTGATTATTGTAAACTATGTACTTTAGATGGTGTTGAAATTAAACTTTTTTTTCCTTAATAAACTACCCTCTAAATTCTTGCAGTAAATTATCCTTGGTTTTTAATGGCAAAAAACTAAATACTCATTGTTCTGCAAGAAATAAGCATTATGTCACAGAAAGCAATGTTGTTATTGTAAGTAATAGAGGCAGGAAATATACAGGGGTGGGAGGAACCTGAAAAACACAGATTATGGTCAGGTAGAAAATACAACAGTACTGTTGGACTTATACAAATTAAAGTTTTTCTAATACCTGCTCTTTTAAGTTTGTATCTCTTCCTATCTCAACACCTATCTGATTGAAATGGGAAACACTCTTGAATAAAGGTCTTATTGCTTCATTTTATTCTGTGACAAATCCTATTTGCTGAACTAGGAAGGAAAACTTATAAAACAGACTGTTGCGACATCATATACATATACATTCATATACATCATATAATTTCATTAACCTTGTTTTTTCTACCAAAGAGCAATTTCTTTGAACTAGCTATCATGCAACAAAATAAAACAGTATGTGAAACTCTATATGATTAAAACCTACAGTTAATAGTGGTGCTTGAATGCCAAATGGTGCAAGTGAGTACTGTGCCTTTTAGATATTTGTGTTGTCTTTGTCCTGTTCAGCATTACATATTTAAGCTTTGTTTTTAACTCTGGCAGTTTTAAATTGTTATCTAATGTAGTTTTGTCAAGTCTTTGGTTCATAAAAGACTGTGTGTCTTCCCCCTATCCATGGTAAAAAGAGGTAATTTCTCTAAAAGGCTGAAGTAATAATTCCAGCTATTTTAACCATTTACTCCTAAATGTCTCCAAAATTAAGCAAAATTATAGGAGTAGTTTACAGAACATTGGTCCATCATGAGGTATTCATGACTGTAAGAGAACTTATCTGACAAGTGGTGATGTTACAGGTTATTGGAAGTGAGTTGATGATGAGATTCCATTGCAAGATAGATTCAGAATATTTGCCTGCCCTTAGGGAATTCTTAATAGCTGTAATTTTGTCAATGTGTAACACACACCAAGCAGTGTTTCATCCACCATGCAAGGAAGTGGGATGGGTTGGATGAGAGATTTGAGTAGGAGGGTTATATCTATATTAGTTACCTTAATGTTTGGAATAACACAGATAAAAATAAAAACCTAAAGATGATACATATATATAGTTGAGACATTAAAAAAACTGCCTTCTGGTTTTCCAGATACATGTAAGATGATTTTGATAGGGGGCTGTAAACCTGAGGAGCACTTGAGAGGTAGGAAGAGGAATCAAACTAACACTTGTGTAGTCTTTATGGAGGAATGCTGTTGATGGCAAAGAGAACATGTACTGAAAGGAGAGAGTCAGATGGTTATGATTTCGTCAGGTGACATTTCGACGTTTATCCTGTAGGGAAGGTTTTTTGCTTTCATTTCTTGATAATTTTGATTTTGCATTTGTTTGCAACATTTTAATAGTGACGAAATATTGTGATTTTCGTTGGCAAATTAGTAAATTTCTAAAGTCATAAAAAAAAAATGTTTGGAAGTACTGATTTTGCAAAGACCATAAGCTTCTTCACATTAATTTTGTCTGTAATAGTTCTTAAACATTAGACTTAGTGAGCATTCATTCTAATTGAAGGTTATATGATGAAAAATGAATAGAATGGCAGAATTTCACTATTTTATTGCAGAGTGCCTGCATATTTTGACTTTAAACAAAAGCATCAATAAATTTATATGGGCTTTGTGGAAAAGAAATGAGATAATATTTTATCAAAAATCTTCAAAAATCTGAAATTGATTAGTTTTCAAAAATCTCATGCATAATCATTAAAATAGGAACTGCAGTAACTGATGATGATATAAATCTTGAGGATATTTAAAAAGGGAAATGTTAACATTTTTTCCAGTTTCTTCATGATTTTAAACCTAAAATATTGCCTTTTTTCACTTTTGATCACTTCTGATAGCTGACATAAAGTGATGAGAGATGTATTTTTTAGATCAGATGATAAAATATGAACCCAAAAGTATATCGTTTGTATTGTTTAAATGTTAGAAATTATTGAAAACATCATTGAAGATGAGTTGAATGGGTTCTCAAGAGTACATTACCCACTGCCTTCCCCTCAGTGCTGCCTTCTGGCTGTATATGTGTGATTTCTGACAGATATTTACCCATGTTTCACAATGACAGAAATACTGAGGTTCCACAACTCCCATAGACATTTTATTTCAGTGCTAAAGTATACTTGGGATTTTTCCATAGGAATTTGATCTATTTTTCTGCAATTTAAACTCAGTACTTCCAGCTCTGTCAACTTTAATATCTGATTTTGTTATTACCAGTATTTTCTTGTATAGGATCTGAAATACTAAAGTGCAACTATGTATTTACAGTATGCTCTGTAACTCTAAATAGGAAGCAGTGGATATTTCAGTGTAAGGTCTACGACCTCACAAAGCTACATTTCCTTTATGTCCCTCTGAAACTCCTCTTAGCTGGGGAGAGTGGAATGAAGTCAGGAGAATGAATGGGAGCCTGAGGGTTACAGTGGTCTGGCACAACTTACCAACTGTACAAAAAGCAGCAATGTTTTGAAAATTTTTGCTACCTATTCCTAAAGCTGACTCTCAAAGGCCTTGTTTGAAGACCTCAGTGTGCAGCAGATATTTCTTAATTAATTTCTTCAATACCAAGTCTCTCAGATATGCTTTCAGAGAAAGTGTAGTATCTGTGTCCAACATGGTTTACTTTTTTATTAGCTAGTTTATTTAGGTTTTTAAAAAACTGTCTCTAAGTTTAATATGTTTTGCAAGCAATCTAACACATCTGTTGAATTAAAAAAAAAAAAACAAGCTAAACTAAACCAAACCAAACAAAAAAAAAAACACATTGCCTGTCTTATGTGCTTAACCTTATGTGAAAAATTTTATATCTTCAAATCATTAATGCTTAATGAGAAACATACATTATAAGGTAATGTTTTGAACTATGACAGATTTAAAAAAACAGCTATTCCTCTCCTCAGTGCATCTTGGGTAACATCTCTTTGGAATTCTACAAAAAATCCTCAAATGTGATTTAATCTATAGAAAGATATGGCCACTACCCTTACAAAATTCCATTGTATAAAGAATCCATTGATTTTATGCTTGAAATCCTACTACACTAAATTATATATAAAATTAATTAATTATATTTTAAAGACAGATCTGAAAGATCTTCATTCTTCTGATGCAGATCATCCTTCTGTAAATCTGAAGTATTTCTTGCTCAGCAGTTTAAGTAGCTATTTTTTTGGTTGTGTTTCAACATTTCGCTCTATGGCTTTAATTTTCTCAATGTAGGTCATTGTAGATCACATGACATTTTCATGATGCTCATGTTTATTGTTTGATCATAGGGCAAAATTGTCTTAGTACATTTCACGTTTGGTTCAAAAAAATCTGATTAAATCTTTAATATTTCCAGGCTGTCCCTGAGTAGTATGCTTTAGTGACTTATAGTTTTGATAAATGCTTGTTTTGTTATTGTTATATTCTCACTATAATTTTAGGGACAGTTTTTCTCTGCCTTAAAGCAACATCTTAATTAAGACTGCACATGTGCTGTTGCAACAGACAAATTTAGGTAAAATATTCCAGAGTTACCACAGGGGAACTCCTGCAAAGAATTTTTCCTTCAAAAATCTAGGATAATCAGCATCTGGGTCAAAAATTCTGTGTTTTCCATGCAGAGTCCCTGAATAAAATGCATATTTTACTCTATTTTGAACTTTTACTCTGATAGATATTATAAACCACCATCTGGCTCTTTAGTGCCACTTAAGGTTTTGTAGAAAATTGTGATAGACCCTCCCTTTATTTGTCTATCAGTATTTTTCATTTTTTATCTCTTCCATTCACAACAATTCTTATCATTAAGATTTTTCCTGACCACTAAGCTGATATCCTCATTAACCAGCTCTCTAAGACTCCCAAATCTTATCTCTGAGAGATACACAATACTTTTTTATCTAATGTGATTGCCTTTTTTCCCCATGTGTACAGACACTGGCATTGACTGTCCTCTCCCATTTCCACAGCTGGTTAGTAAGCTTGTCTCTTTCCCCAGCATCAGCTTTGTACCACCTAAAGAGCAGCCTGGGGCCAAGGGCAGGTTGTTTTAAGCTGAGATAGTAGTGATGTCCTGCAGCTGGGAAAACTGATTCGGTCCTCTGCGTCTCACATATTAGGCAGTCACTTATCTCTGAAGGAACTATTCCTTGCCACAGACAAATTTAACTTCTCTAATAGCCTCTTGTATTGACCTTGTTGAATTCCCACTGGGGTCTGAATAACAACAACCCTCTATAACTTGAGTTTTACCCTCAGAAATAATGAAGTAATGAGATGGATATGTTATCAACATTTGGAAGTTTGACCCTTGACCTTCTCTAATGGAGGAGATTTTGATATTGGTACTCCATTTTGCTGCTACATTTTGGTGAAAAGAGAAATCACAGAATCCCAGAGTGGTTCAGGGTGGAAGGGCCCACAGTGGGTCATCTGATCCAACCTCCCTGCTCAAGCAGGGTCATCCCAGAGCGCATGGCACAGGATTTCATCTAGGCAGTTTTTGAATATCTTCAGTGAGAGAGACTCCACACCCTCTCTGGACCGTCTCTTCCAGTGCTTGGTCACACGCACACTAAAGAAGTTCTTCCTCATATTCAGGTGGAGCTTCCTGAGCATCCATTTCTGCCTGTTTAGACCTGATATTTAAATATCCTTTGAAGGTTACTTAGAATATAAAGCAGAGTTCAGAGTTTAATTCTCTCAGCCTCCAAAGGCTCATGCTCATCCTTATTCTCAGTTTGCTGTGTGTCTAACCAAAGGTGAAGGGAAACAACTACAGTACTTAAAATATTTCTCTTTTGCTTCAACATAAACAAAATGAAAAAAAAAACTTAGAGACATGATGAATTGGCTTTTTTTGTGGAGTTTTGGTGGATTTTGTGGGGTTTTAAATTTTTTTGAGTTGTTGTTTTTTTTTTTCCTTCTAATTTCATTGTGTATTAACTCTGAGAAGGATTCAAGGGAAAAAAAGGCAAGATCAATAAACAGTTACAATTTTCTAGGAAGAGAAAGCCTGAAAAAAAATATTGCTCTGAGTTTAAATAAATTTTCCATTTTGTTTGGAAATGGTCTGCTAGGGAGATAATAGAGAATTGATGCAAATCTCATGCCAAAACTACATCTTTGGTGAACGTGCAACCCAACTTCTTCTCTAGGAAAGCAACTGTGTTTAGTGGAGACACTACCAAACCCTGGAGTGCTGACAGATCCTTGATGCCTTCCAAGACTGCCTCTGCAAGTTGCATAAATTCCTTATGTTACAGATGCACTCTGCAGTTCAGCTATTAGTCCATTTACCTTTTCCATTATAAACCATATAGTATAACATAAAATGATTAAATTAACTCACATATTTGTATACCACATAACAAACTGGCTGAATGAGGGTTAGATAAAACATTATATTTTATCATGAAGTTTGCCTTTACTTGCGATATCTGATCTTTCCTGTAACTGCTGTATATTTATATTATATCCTAAGAATATTTTAAATAATATTCTTCTTTCTTTTTTACATTATGTTTTTCAGTTTACAGAATAACCTCTGTCAGATCACAATGTGCTTTATGTAGACATGTAGGTTCATCTTTTTCAGGCATTGGGAAAGGTCTTGGAGAAGTAATTTCTGCATGATAGGAAGAAGAATAATTTTGTTATTTTGGTTGGTTTTTCTGAAAAGCTTATGTGAGACATGTTGATCAAAAGCGTTTATGGCATTTTTCATATTAATTTTGAAATGGCACAGTCATTACTAGTTTTTGGTATTGGTGTAGTTCTGGCTTATCAAACAATCTGTGGTTCTTTCCGGCATATTCTGGTCCTGACACGTAAGTGATTCAGAACTTTTCTTAACTCCTCAATCTTCACTACGTAAGACAGGTGTTTCTTCATCTGTCATGTTAAAATAAATGGAAAGTTCAAATTTTAATTCAATATGGCAAGACATTCGAAAAACCTCCTTTCTTACTGTAGAGTTGGAGACATGGATGGAGAAATCTCTGGAGGTGCCAAGTTCCATCACCAGCCGAGACAAATAGTTAATCCTACTGTCGAAGCAATTTTTTTTCTTTGCCTCCATTCAGGTTTAATGCCTTGTCAGTTTCACCTTCAGATCCTCCAGTAAATGTCCCTCTGTCCTACCACAGGCAACACAGTTTCCTGCTCCTCTTGAGTGCCAGTGAGTGTTTGCTATTTTTTGGTGTTATTAGGAGGTGCCAATTGCCTCTAACCCTATTTACCTCAGCAGACAATTTAGGACTCTGACGATCTTTTCTATTCCTTTTTGGACAGGAGCTAAATATCATTCCAAAGCGTCTCAAGGCGTTTTCACTGAAAGCCTCATCATTTCAAAAAGCTCTGTACAACTGATGACTAAATAAGTATTCTTTTCCTTTTTTTCTAGTAAGTGAGCAGTGGAGCTGGAAAACTTGGCAGAAAACCCTTTTGTCTTTCCTGCTTGTATCTATGGAACCTGGTTTGCAAGGTAAATGTTCCATTTTAATTGACTGTAATTGTATACTATTAAAATTTCAAATGTCTAAAATGACCTTACAGTACCTCTAGGTTTTAAAGAAAATACCATTGCTTAGTGTTTCATCTACACTTTTAGCAGTGAATTGTATTAGAATACTCTTACAACTTAAAATAAATGCAATTAGTTCCTTTGGACTTATTAACAAATAAACTTCACTCTCAGGAAGAAAGGAAAAGCATGGTAAGATCTAGGTGATTTGTGAGTTTCTGGGTTATTTCTACTATATTTCCATCAATCTGAGTGAAAGAACAATTCAGATGAATGTGAATGCATTTATTATGTCAATATATATTCTCTATATTCTGTGTTTATTGGGAATGCTGTATTTATTGGCCATTTTATTAGAAGGAAGACTGAAGGTGCTTCTTGAGACCCCTGGCCTATGTTTGCAATCTTTATTGCTGTGTAGTTTTTAAAATAAGAGGTTCTTGTTCCTGCTTTTAAACACAGCTTTTAACAGTGATATCTGAAAGGTAGTCATGTTACATATTTGGAAAATCTAGTTTTCTAGAGTTCAGAAATACCTCAAGGAAGCTGGCTTGTTTTGAGAATTAATCATGTTACTATGATTTTATTTTAATTAATTATTGTGGAAGGCTGGTGGTTCTACCAGAAAAATTATGTTACCAAGAAAATATTACACTGAATATCATCCTCAGCTTTTTTAAGTGTCTAGGTTTAATATTACTATTTCCTTTGACACTTTTCTTGTCTCATGCCTGAATTTTATCTTTGAAGTTGTCTTAATTGTCTGTAGGAAAGAACATTCCTCTCTAGTCCTTTTGCCATTGAAATTGCCATTTTTGCCCTTTTAGACATGGTGAAAGAAAGTTTTCAAAATATGTCCTCTTATACGGTGTAAAGAATTGAACAACAAGCTATTCAAAAGCTGCTCCAAATTTATGCTGGGCAAAAGAATTACCCCCTCTTGACAGAAGTGCCACTAAGAGCTGTATGTTCAAGGTGGAAAATTGGGTCTTTTGAAAAATAAAATAAGCAGCTTTCCTGGCACTTGGAACGGGGGAGTGAATATTCTAGTCTTCAGCATTTGGTTAACAAGCTGATCGCCAAGGCTGTGCATTTTAATATATTGTATTTCTTAAGAAGGGAGAGGAAAAAAAGTGACTCAGCCTTCGCTTGAGTGAAACCCTGCTATGAGATTGTGGGTGGTGATTGTAAAAAGAAAAGTAGCAGCGTTTCTTTCAGGGTTCATTCTGAGGATGGAAGACATTTGTAAATTAAAAAAAAAAAAAAGTGGCTGGCCAGTTTTATTGACACTTTTTTAACTACTAGAAATGGCAGAAAACTTCCAGTTTTGAGAAAGAGCCCAAGTACAATGATTTTCCATGCAGATAGTTAGGCATTGTACAATGAGGTTTACCAGAAAAGAGTGGGTGATGCTACATTTCAAAGTGGTGCTAGTGCAACTCCCCAGACATAGGTTTCTTCTACCTTTAGTTTGCAAAGCCAGCAGAAGTTAGAAAAACACTAACAGTCAGAAGTCTGATGGCTAAAGCCATAATTTTACAAGGGTTTCATCACAATTTTCATGATTATGTTGCATTTGTTTAATGGAAAGTTAAAAATGTACTTAAACACTTGCAGAACTGGGATATATTTGGCTGAATGACAGCTAAAGAACTGAGAGTGAAAACGATGAGCAAAAATTCCAAAGCATCTATAGGTGACATAGCAGCAGGCTTAAGATGCTCGTTCTGCATCATTTATGATAATTTTGTGTCTTATGTATGATAGAAATCACAAAAAATAACATAATGTTTTAAAAAAAAATTAACAAAGAGCATTTAATTTTCTTCCAAAATACTATTATGTCTTTTTATGCGCAATAACCAGTTCTGACTTACTGGGCTTCCTTTGACTGTATGTGTAATTAAATCTGAAGGTGCCATTGTTTCTAATGACTTACGCTCAATTTTTGGTACTGGCATTTCAATAGGAAAACACCAATATTCAATTTGGACTTAGCAATAAGTCACTGCCAGAGAGAAGAGACTAATGTATCTTTATGATGATGAGCTTGTATGGGGTAATGAGATGTTTTTAATCAAACAAAAGGGTAGGTTCAGAGTTGTAATTTGAAATTCTATTTTTAAAAAAGGTTTGAGGAATTATTGGAAGTAAATTGTCTTTCATTCTGTCTTTTGTTTTCATCCTCCTGAAAAGATTCATTACTGCCTATTCAACTTGTTTTCCTAACATTCTTGTGGTGAATTGGGATGCGCAGTGCATAACATCTGTGAATTTCCATAAGATGGGGCTGTGAAAGTTTTCTCTATACTTTTCATTTGATGTTAAAATCCTCCCTGAGTAGGTTTTAGGCATCTCAAGAAGAAGTCTTTACTGATCTAGATTATGCTAAGTGCTGCTGTAAAGCATTATATACCAATAGGAAAAAAAAAGAGAGATTCTTTCATTTGTGCATGTCAATACACATGCATTTGTTTTCAAAAGAGAAAAGATCACACTATTAGATAAACTGAAATTTATCATATGAGTAAATGGTATACAATTTTGTGCCTGGGACATTTCAAATCAAGTCAAATTAGATGAGAGGTGGTGTTATCTAACCATGGTTGTTGCTGATGGTGTGCTTTTGCAGGCAGATTAACTTACTTTCCTTCCCTTAGTGGCCAAAACTACTGTAAGAACTGATTTTTCCTTCCAACCCTCAATTTCAGCCTGCCAGGGTGACAGATCATTTTTATATTATCAGATGTAGCCAAATTTTGCATGAGTGCAGTACTTATCTAGAAATAATTTTCTATAATTTCTGAAGTCTTCTATATTGATTCATATCTCTAATACTTAAACTTCTCTATTTCTTGAGTAAATGCCCTGAATTTAATGGATTAGGGCCTGTATATTGAGGAAAAAATGTGTCTCTTGAACACTCCTGGAGGAGAACACAAAAAAAAAATCTGGATGATTGTAGTTTTTCTCCTGCCCTTCAATCTACAAACCTAGATTATTAAAAGTACTTATCCAGGGACTGGATAATAAAATTAGTTAAGGTTTCTCATAGTTCTCAGTGTTACCAGATCTGCATGCCTGAAAACAAGCAAAGGCTATCATAACACCTTGCTTTTGAGACCAGAAGCTGCTATTCTTCATACTGGAGAGAAAAATTTGAATAGTTGTGCTGAAATTGCTAGAAATACATATATGCCATTATATGAATAAAAAGAGTAAATCTTCTCAGGTTTAAAACACTTATTTTAATCCACGTGATTGAATAATCTCTGACAATTCAATCTAGTACATTCAAAAGTAACAGGTGACTTCAGACAGTCACAATACACTGCCAGAAGGGGTCTGATATTCAATAAATTCTGACCATTTCTTTTGTGGAGTTCAGACTTCTTTTAAATTCAAAATGCACACCCAAAAAGTCACTTAGAGACATCTTTGCTCACACTGGAGCTGCAAGACCTGCTGATTCTTGAAACTGCCAGAATAAATTAAAACAATCCATTTCAGTTTTTTGTGGTGTTATCTTGTGCTGTTATGTATGCAGTCATCTGAACACTCTTCTCTGAGTTGTAAATGGAGTTATACTCTAAGTTACAGTTGGACTTATAAATAAGTGTTAGGATTTATTTAGGACACCTTAAGTTTACTGAGTATGAGTCTTGATTTTCCAGATGAAATTCAGAAGTATGCTTCAGAGTATGGACTTTAGGCATCCACATTCCAGTATAATCAATAGGTGTCTAAAACTGACATACAGCAAGTAACACATTTCTTTGGAGAGACACTGGTTCATCCAGTGAAGACATTCCATTTTTTACCCTGGTCTCTCCAAATATCAAGTAGTGTCTACATTTGAAGTGTACTAGAATTGTTGTCTGGAAAATAGAAATTTAACCTCAGTAGCCTTTGTTTTAGAAAAGCAGGAATGCCAAGCAGAGCTGAACAAAAATCTTAGAGAAGCAATCTGCTGGAAAAAAGTAAAGTTACAATCCACAAATAAAAAGCTGTTTTCTTTATGCCTGGAAATGTAGCAAAGCTTTGTTGTGCAACTACTCTGAAGACACTTCCTATGTTTTGCAGAAGATTAAGACACCTTAAGAAAAGCCAGAAGATCTGCTGTCACCTTTTAGTAGAAATGTCAATATGCTTCCGTTTTCTCTCTCAAGCAGTGCACCCTTTTAGATTGTGTATCTTGCTTGAAACAGTTAATTCGGCCCTTTCTCACTTTCCTTCATGCCTAGCTCACAATCCTACTGTGCATCCTTAAATCTTTCTGTTTTGCATTTTTATTATTGCAGCCCAATATTTGGTATGGAATTTTGAAGTGAGAGCTCATCATAGTAAAATACTATGTTGCATTTCATTAATCAGAAAGTATATGAGCAGGAAAAAAAGCAATAATTTTGTACACTATTTCTGTCAATATAATGTTGACACCAGAACTAAAGTAAAAGGTAAAAGGAGACTTTTGCAAGGTAATACATGCAACTCTTCAAAACCGAACTGAATGGGTTGGTTTATTTTGATGTTGGTAGAAGAATTTGCATGCCCAAAAGTGGTCTTCAGTTCCTGACTGGCAAAAGCCAAACCAAACCAAACCATAACCTTAATAATCTTTAATGTCGCTTCCAACTTAGGCCATTCTATTATTCTGTGATAAAAAAAAAAAATCTGTTATACAACAGCAGCCTGGTAATATGCAGATTTTTAATAACTATACAGCTGATCACAGTTTGACACCTTATATTCTTTTACATAATCTCTATTTTTAATGTAGCTGTGATTTCTGGTATATTTTTTTCAGTACCACTAGGGATTGTATAGAAGCTTTTGGCATGAACATTAAGTCTCAATATTGAAAAACAAGTTTCAGAGCTTTATTTCATCCTTGTTTACTGCATCATTATGAACTAAATCATCCTCAGATTAGAAAATCATTCTCAGACTCACTATACCTTTAAGTGTAATTGAGGGCCGCTGCCTTCTGCCTCATTTTACTCATGTGTAGAGGACATTTTGCCAGACAAGGGATGTTTAATAAGGTGAGACCTCAGGCCTGAAAGTCCAAGAACTACGGGATGCTGAAAAGTTACGGTCAAGTGAGAGATGGTGAGGAGCTCTGCTAGCTCCCTGGGAAAGCCTTGCCTCAAATCTATTAAAAAGCCCTTGAATGTGCAAGGAAGAACAGGTGACCCAGTCGTGTGAATGAGAACAACTGTAGGCCAATATAACCCTTTCAAGTAATGCAATGTGACATGTCTTGAGAAAGCACTCGAGGAGAGAGGCCAAATAGCACAGTTCTTGGCCTCTCTGGAACAGGAGTTAAGGGCATTCAAAACGTAGAAAACAGTATTTTCTGAAATAGTCCTTTGGAAGTGTTGTCACTGTAAATATAAGAACAGAAAATTCTACTGTCATAATGTTCTTAAACTTATGCTTTAAAGCATGAAGGATGAGGTGTGAGTAAAAAATATATCAGCTCAGTAGAATATAAGTATTTTAATTAAAGTACAGAGGTAAAGAAGCATCATCTTCTTTTCTTTATCTATAAATAGAAGTCTAAGAAAAAGAGTATCTTCAAATTTCTGATAGGATCATCAGGATTTTGTCAAGATTACTCTTGTATTTGTTAATTTGCTTAGGTAGAGTTCCTGTGCTGAATCTGGTGTTCTGTCTCTGAAGCATACTGACACTGCTTGAAGGCCATTATTTGAACTCAGTCTAGTCAGTATGCAGAGAAATCTGTGCAAAATTCTTTTTTTTCACATGTAAAGCTATTTCTGCCTGTGCAAATGTGAGTATACATTTGAAATCTGTCTGTAATTATTTCTCTACAAAATTTGGCACTCTAATGGGGAAAAACAATTTGAAAACAATTGCACAAAATCAGAACCATTTTAACTTAAATATACCAAGAAAAGGGGAGCTCTCATACCATTTATTTAAGTGTATTCACTCTAAAAATAGTCATATACATTAAGCAGAAAGCAGTCACCATTTCATTCTCTTGATGTCTCGTTAGACCAGAAGATCAGTGCCTCAGTTGGACATAAAGGTTAATTAGGAAAACTGAGTGAATAGAGAAAAGGGAGTAAACCAAGGACTGTGTTATTTTAGTTTTCCTTTGGACACTAGGGGTTTGGAATGGGATGGTCTTTAAGGACCCTTCCAACTGAAGTCTTTCTATGATTCTATGATTACAACAACAGTGATGCCTTTCAGAATCAAAGACTCATCTTTATGGGACAAGCAGGCTATTTCTGCAGTAGTCATGCGTATATAAAAAATTGCCATTTTTATTAAGGTCAAATTTGTCATGAAAATTAAAGGTCATATCCTAAGCTAATCTAAATCATGTTATCTCTGAAGTTACATTAATTTACAAGAAATTATGATAATCCTTAGACTTGTTTTGGAAATTCTGCTCACTCTATATTGAAGCTTACGGAAGAAATATTTTGAAATATTTTCCATTTAAAAGTTTATAGAAGTTGCTGCATTTATTCATTTGAATGTTTTTAAAGGGAAGATGTTTATGAATTTTTTTGTTCCTATGACATATTCTTTAATTTTGTTCTGCCTCAAAAACAATATCAGATATCAAAATTCAAGAGAAGTTTGTTGCATGCAATAGCATCCTTCACATGGTATCCAGAAACCAAAATACATCTATCAATTTCTGTCATGAAATACTAGGATTGCCTACACTGTGCTATCAAATCAGTAATTATTTAACGAATGTTATGAAGAGGGAGGGAAAAAAAGTGACAGCTATATTATCCCTACTTTAAAAATCGGTATTTACAATATCCATAGAAAGCTAACAGCTACTTAACCTTATAAAAAGTAAAAAAAAAACTATACCAAAACAAAAACCAAAACCAACAAACAAACAAAACCCCAAACCAAATAAAACCCCACCAAAACCAAAATCAAACAAACTAAATGCACCAAACCCATTCATTTTCATGTAAAAATCCTAGTAGACTTACAATGGTACATAGGAAGGAACTTGAGGACGCACACTTTAAAATTATGTAAACATCTTTTGCCTGTGTGTTTCCTTACAGCTCACAGCATATTTTCCAAGTATTTGGTGCTATGTTTTTATTAATGATGGTGTTTGCACTGAATGTTTTCTTTCAGAATCATAAGTTAGGGCAAGTCAGATGACTCGATCCTGTCACCACCAGACTTCCTGAGTAGTACTGACATACTGAGCCAATGAATTTACTGGTACAGTCAGATACTTCTAAAACTGTGCTTATCTTATGCACTAATTTTTTTTTTTTTTGCTTCCTTTGTCCCCTTTAGTTTGAAAACTGCTCTTATTTTTAGGAAGGATTTATTTTTAATGATGGACTTTCCTCATTGCATCTTAAAATGTCACAACTGATCACATCCAGATTTGTGCTATTTACAGTGCCCCATTTTCCCATGTTTTCTTGAGCCACCCCTTAATTGAAAGTAGCTCTTCATAATTGGACAATGGACTCCTTGTTAAGCAGGGCTGCTTTTAATAAAAACAGAACTGTGACATTTATAACTTTAATCAAAATTTTTCAAGGAATCTGTGGTGTTTGAAATAGAACTGGACCTGTAACATAATAAGAAAATAAATTATAATTCTATGTATTATATATAATATATAGAATTTATAACTATATAACATATAATAAGAAAATCATCATAGAATCATAGAATGATTGTAGTGGTTTGATCACATCTATTTCACTCTGTGAGATAAAGATTAGAAGAACTGCAAAGCAGGCCTAAAACTTTGAAGAGTATAAAAGAAGTTTATTACTAACAGAGTTAAAAGTAACAAGAAATAATAAGAAGTTAAAGCAAAAACCC
>VZTE01002615.1:58338-132674 GCA_013397775.1 Eulacestoma nigropectus | reverse complement strand
GTGCAGCCTCCATGTTCTCCTCCCTCACGTCTTTCCCCACGGGCTGCGCTGATGTTCAGTTCGGTGCGAGCTGTGCAGGCTGGAAAAGGAGGCTCCGCTGGTCCCGCTGGGTCTGCGCGGGCTGCATGAGGGGGAAGAGGAAGCTCCCCTGGGCTGCATGAAGGGGGAGGGGAGGCCCCTCCGGTTTCAGAAGCCGAGCCGGATGGATTCGGCTATGGGCAGTCCATAGATAGTTTAGCTGCCTGCAGCTCTGAGGGAAGGGAGAAGAGTGAGGAGGGGCAGGCAGGAGCCGGGGCTGGGCCTGGAGGCCGCCTGTGGCTCAGAGGCACCCCCTTCTGCCTCGGGAGACCGGGAACAAGAGGAAGTTCCTGCCCTTGCACTGGGTTTAAATATGCAAAATTCACAAAAGTGCATTGGCTTAAAAGCTTGTCAATCAACTCAGTTTCAACCCATTGCAATGATTTTGGTTGGAAAGGACTTTAAAGGCCGTTTAGTTCCAAACCCTCAGCCATGAGCAGGGATGCACTTACTAGATCAGATTGCTCAAAGCCCCATCCAACCTGACCTTGAACAATTCCAGTCATGACTCATCCAGAACTTCTCAAGGCAACCTTTTCCACTGTTTTACCACCCTCACAGTAAAGGTTTTCTTCCTAAAATCAAATCTAAAGCTTCCTTCTTTCAGGTTAAAGACATTACCCCTTGTCCTATCACTATGTGTCCTTGCAAGAAATCATGCATTTGTGCAATGCAATGGTAACATAATGCAGAACAGAAAAAAAGAAAAAAATCAAATAATTAAAGCCCCAGAAGGTAATGAAATCATACCTTTTATGCTTGGATAGCCCTGGGGAAAAAAAAAAAATTTAACACGTCTATGTGCAGGGACTATAAAATCTGCATAGCATCCTAAAATTATGTCAGTGAAGGTGAAAGTGAGCAGAATTTTGAAAGTGGAGGTAATAGACAGAAACGATGTAGAGGAAAGTGGAATTAAGTTGTAGTATAAAAGAAATGCCAGTGGGGTTCGAGTGAGAGTCAATTTTGGCAAGATTGACCAAGATGACAGGTTGATGAACCTGAAGAGAAAAGTAAATCTCTCAGAGGAAAAAAATACTTTTGAACTTTGAGTGAAAACCATTCTGATTAATGCACCTGATCCATTTGCATTAGGATTCTGATTCTAACTACGCAAAATTCCTCCACATTATTTAAACTGTACAGCTGTGAAGGCTACTCCATACTCTGGTTGTGAAGATCTTACACTTTTGAAGATGTAAATTATGTAATGTGTTAATATCCTAGCTTCATTTAAACATATTATGGAGGTGCTCAGCTCTGTTGAGCATTTTTTCAGGAATTCATTTTACGAAGATGATATTCAGCATGCAGAAACAAAATAAAACGGTGACTGTTGCTGTTGTTAGCAAAACGTATATTTTGTGTGTAGCAGCAGGTGGATGGATAATGGTTAGCAGAACTGCGTCCTGTGGAGAAAGACACATTTTCTGGGTCACTAAATAGGCAGCTCACTCAGTTTAAGTAAAATAGTAATAGAAGAGTAGAAGATTTACGGTGGCAGTGAATTGGGGATTCTAAATTACTTTAGTTCGCTAAATAAAACAAACACAGTTTTTGGTCATCAGAAAAGGTCTGTCTTCCTTTATGAACCGACCAGGTTCTGGGATGTTCCCCTGCTGTTTGAATTCCAGTTTTTGCCTTATGTTCATTTTTCCCTCGTTGAACAGACAATTTCAGATAGCAGTCTGTATGTCTGTCAGATAGAGGGGTGCTGCAAAGCCTGTCACATTCCATCTTTCATTTCTTCCCCATAAGTTACATAAATAACGAGAATTTCAACGCTGTCACTCCAGGATTATGTGAACCCATGAACATAACTAAGATTTCTTTGAGAGTGACTGAGACCAGAAATGGATACTTCAAGCTCTAAGGCATTTTTTTTTTCTGTCTTCAGCAATGAATGGGTCAGCTTAATTCGAAAACAGTTATGAATAAAGTTGAAGTTCCCTGAAGGACTCTGTCATAGAGCTGTGTCTGCCCCATTGGGGTCTGGAGGGATGACATTGCCTTGCACTTGTGCTCCTGTCCAACTCCTCTTGGAGATACACGTGGAAGGATAGGTTTGTATCTGTAAGCAAATGAGTGACAGCCAAATGTGAGAACCAGTTCCAAAAAATTACTTCCCGTAGGGACTGGTGTGAGTCTTGCCTAAAGACTGAAAAGGAAAATCATAAGCGCAGTTTCACTGATCAGAGAAAGAATTTTTCCTTTTCAACTAGGTGAGAGTTTTGTTTCCAAAATGCTGTCTCTTTCTGGAGGTTGCTGCATAAAGGAAAATGCTACATACTTCAGAGGAAAACCCACATACATAGTTAAGCTGACATTAGTACAAGTTCTCTCTTTACTACAGTGCCTAGTGTCCTCCTTCAACTAAAGTACCATACTTACGAAACCTTCTTATGGTATATTTCCAGTTAAAATGCTGGGATTTTTATCACCACTCACAAATTAGCATAGTGATACTTTCAGTATACTCAGTAAGAAAAAGGTTACTGGAATAAGAAGGAAAATTTTGTGATTTCTGAAATACGTTTTTAGCAGAACAATTAATTTTGAATTAATACCTGTTGGAAAGTGCTTGAATAATTTTGCCTTTGAAGACACTCTCTTACTGAAGTCTTTCAAAGTAAGCACACTATACTTTCAAATATATTTTATGTTTTTAAATAATTTATCCTTCCTTTTGAGATGGTTCTCAGATCTCAAGTGGATACAAAAATAATGTGAAAAAAAAAAAGACAACACAAAATTACCTGGGTTGTTTCGTTTGGTAAAATGCATCCCATGAATATGAGTTTCATTTTCAGTTGAAATCAAGACTCTCAAAGGTAAAGGCTTTACATTTTTGTAGCCTTTACAGGACACAGAGGACTAGGCAAGTGTAGGGCTTTTATGAGTCTTCTAACTGTGCCCTGTTGACTGGTGAGAAACACCACTGAGGATATAGTGTCCTTCAGAGTTTTAGTCCTTATACTCCTGTATAAACTATAATTATTGCATATATGAAAAGTGATAAAAAAATTATTATGTTTTGAAATGACAATCCTCAGGGGGAAAACACCCCACCCCTTGTTTTGTATATTTTCCAGCTCTTTCTCTATCTCTGACACACTTTTTAAATAGAGTTTACTGCAATAGAATCTTCTGGCATTTATTTATCTGAATGGTAAACAAAAGCATTTAAAGGAGACCTTTCAAAAATGCAAGAAAATCTGAAAGTATTTTGAGGTAAGCCTTTATTAGGTTTTCTTCACTGACATTTCTGGCTAATTAGGGAGCCTCTGTTGAACTCCATAAGGCAGTTCTGGAAGTGGTACAAAGGACTAACTGTTCTCTTTGCAGTGATTTTGCTTCCCTTCTTCTCCCAAGAAATAATAGAAGGTGTTTCTTCTTTGGTCTTCATCCTCCATTAATGCATTATTTTGTTTAAATATTCAAGAATACCATAACAAAATTGCCACACCTGTAGTTTAAATAGTTACCACTATAGATTATGTGATAACTTTTTTTATGTTCATGAAGTGTCACAAAATCTGCAGACAGGACCAATTATGTAGATAGACCTTAAACACTGCTTTTTGGTTTTTCCTTTCTTCTTTTTTTTTTTTCTTGTTGTCTTAAGTGCTGTGTGGACAGACAGAGCATAAGTAAAGCAGAGATTGAGGAAGAACTTTGAAATACCAGTTTTGGAGAAAAATTCTCTTTTTTTACAACATGAATTCATTATTTTCTGACTAGTATTAGCTAAATTAATTATACAATAACTGCCCCACCATAAAACCATCCTGGAGGTGTCACATTAATTCTTTTTATGGCAGCACAAAAGTAAAAGTTATAAATAAAAGTGTCCAAATGAAAGCTTTTAAAGTGTTCTGACAGAAAGAATTGTTCAACAAGTACTTGGTTTAAGTCAAACTAAATAGATCATAGTTAAAAAATTAATCTCTAAAAAAATGCTTTGTTTTGGTTCCAAAAATAAAACTGCAAGAGCCTGTAAACACAGAAAGCAAAATGTGTAGTTGAAAAGAAGACTCATATTACAATTTCTTTCACATTATACAATTTGTACCTCATGGTACAAATCTGGCAAAACCAAAAATGAGTTCAGAAAACATCTGTATCACTGAAATTTTTTTAAAATTAGAAATAGGACCAAAATTCCCAAGTACTGTTCCTTTGTGTGAGCAATTTTTTTTCACAGTCAGATGAAATCAACTTTCTCCTGCTTGTTTTTTTTTTTTTTCTGGTAATTAACATGTGTTAGTTAGCCTGGATAAAAACAAGTCTTAGCTTCTATCAGAGTCTTGCAAGGGGAAAATTATTATGTTCTCTTTCTCAGGGTTTCTTTATTGTTATTTGTGTTAAAAATAGGAGGGAAAAATAATAATTATGATACTTCAAAATTTAGGTATACATTAAGTTCTGGCTACTAATTCAAAAAATAAGGTAGTTGCTATAAATTGATCAGATATACTGGGCTTCCAAATGAAGACTGCGTTGCTTCCACTTGGCAAAAAGACATTTGAGGGAATGTGGGATACTTTGATTTGTAAAGACAATATCAATAGGAATAAATAAGCACTTCCTCTCAGAAAAATAGGGACAACCAAAGAAATACCTTGGAAGAAAGTTGGAAGCTCAAAAGGTAATATTTTCACAGAAGGGAAAATTTATGCAACTGATTATTCCTGGAATTTATTAAGTACAATTTGTATCTAGGTTGAAGAACATATCAGGGAAGTGAAATGGAGCAGGATCTTTGCTTCAACAACCAGTGTACAATCTCTCAGGCAGAGAGGTCTGAATAAGTGGGTTGGCAATATTGAAATATTTAGCTGTTTCAGCAGTCTTATAGGCTGGGCAGTACCTCTGTTCAAACACTGAGCAGCTCAGTAAGCAGGAGCACCTTATGAGAGCCAGGGCAGAGGTGTAGAAGGGTGTTTTGGCCTGAGGAGCTCATGTCTGTGCATGCAAGCACAAGTGATTTCTTTGCAGCACTGCTGTGCAATTCCAGTAACTCTGTATGGCAGCCAAGGTGGCTGCTTCCCTAAGGGGGTCAGAGGAGGGAGGATTTCAGCCATTTCCTGTCACTTTGCAAAGCATCATTTTAGACTGTCTTGCTAATAAATGAAGTGTAGCTTAGGGCACAGAGGCTTACCTTTCAGATACAATTTCACTCTGAAAACGTTGGGGATCTGATTTTACTTGTATATTCAGGTTTGTAATGTGATTATCTGTATTCAGTGATGTTTGGCCATGAAATAGTTCTGGTTGTTACTAAGAGGCTGATACAACTGACTTTCAGATTCAGGACTTTTTTTCTTTTTCCTCTCTAATAAGAAGAAATTTATTAGACCATAATGGTTAAGACAGAAAGGAATTTTAAATTTTAATCTTTTTTTAATGAGAAAAAATGAAACAAGTTTTCTAAGATTACTTATTAGACTGCTGAAAAAAGTACTCACAAACTCTAATCCAGCTCTCTGCTTATATAGCTGAACAAGGTAATTGCCTTCTGGGAAGATACCTTCTACACAGAGCTGAACCAAAGACTGTTTTGTTTTGGAAGAGATCCAATTTGCAGGATCATATACTCCAACCCATCTGCCATGATCAGGGACATCTTTCACTAGATCAAAGCCCCACAACCTGTGCCAGTGTTTACCACTCTCATGTAAAAAAATATCTTCCCTATACTAAATCTGCTCAAATACACTAAAATCTCTTTCAATTTAAAACTCTTGTCCCTTTTCCTGTCCCTGAAGATCTTAGAAAAAATGTGTCTTTCATACAAACTCCTTTTTAAGTATTGGAAGGCTGCAATGAAGCTTCCTGGAGTGCTCTCTTCTCTAGGCCAAACAAACTTAGTTTTCTCAATCTTCCTTCACAGGGGAGATGTCCCAGCCCTGTGGTCATTCACGGATCATGGAGGATCATTTACGTGGTCCTCTTCTGGACTTGCTCCAACAGGTCCATGTCCTTCCTGTGCTGGGACCCTAGAGCTGGATGCAGTGTTCCAGGTGGGGTCTCACCAGGGCAGAGCAGAGGGGCAGAATCCCCTCCCTCCCCTGCTGGCCACGCTGCTTTAGATGCAGCCCAGGACACGTTTGGCTTTCTGGGCCGTGAGGACACATGGTCAGGTCATGTCCAAGTTTTCATACACCAGCACCCCCAAGTCGTTCTTGGCAGGACCGCTCCCAGTCCCTTCATCCCGCAGCCCATACTGATACTGGGGGTTACCCTGACCCAGGTGTAGGACTTTGCACTTGCCCTTGTTGAACTTCATGAGGTTTGCACAGGCCCCTGTAAAATGTGCCAGGGTCCTGCTGGATGGCATCCCTTTGCTACATCAAATCCAGTTTGTGTAATCTGCAAACTTGCTGAGGGTGTACTTGATCCCGCTATGTCACTGAGGAAGATGTTAATGGCAGGGTTGACAGTATAGACCCTTGAGGGACATCACTCATCGTTTGTTTCCACTTGGACATTGAGACACTGACTATAAAAATTTTTGGGTATAGCCATCCAGACAATTCTTCACCCAATTAGCCATCCATCCATCCATCCATCCATCCATCCATCCATCCATCCATCCATCCATCCATCCATCTGTCCATCTAACCCATATCTGTCCCATTTAGTGTCACGAATGTTTTGGAGGACCATATCAAAGGCCTTATAGGTAAATGACACCTGTAGTTCTTTCCTTGTCCAGTGTTCAGTCATTCCATCCCAGAAAGCCACTGGATGGATTATCAAGGCATGATTTGGTCTGTGAAGTCACATTGGTTGTGTCACCTCCCTGTATCCCATATGCTTCAACATAGCTTCTAGGAGAATCTGAACTTTACAAGGCACAGAGAGGAGGCTGACTTGTCAGTCATTCCCAGGATTATTCTTTTTATCCTCTTATTAATTACTTATTACTACGTCAGAATTCATTTTAGGTTTACTTCTTTTATGAGAGGTTTTTTTTTTCCCATTCTGTATTCAGAAATTTAAATGCCATTTGCATAATAAGGGAAAAGAAAATTATATGGCTTGTCTTAACTTATTCTGAAATTACTTAGGTCTAAGCTACTAGCTTGTTTTCCATTATTTTGTGCAACTGAATATGAAAAAAGCTGAGGAAAACCCTTGACTGAGGTCCGAATTTTGAGACAAGAGTACTGCAGTTACAAAATACATATTTAGCAAACTCCTACAACACACACAGTAACAGCTGCATAACATAAGAATTACCAATGATTTAAGACAGTATCTCATTGATAGTGTTCTTTCCTATGAAGCTGCTCCATGGATCTTCAGTATCTTGTCGTGTTCTTCAGTTACAGAAGAAAACAGTTGTAGGCTTAAGCTCCCCTGAATAAAGCATACTGTAGTATGTATTCACATGTGCAGATACAGCTGACCTAAGCTGCCAATGTCACATACCACAACACCTGCTTTAGGCCAGTGAATATTTCCTTGGAAAATGTATGCCTGTAGGGACAGAATATTAATTGTTGATAGCTGCTCTGTCATCTTGCAAACACAGTGGGTATATAAAATCTTAGGGTTGCAAGTTACTGCTTTTTTAATGAGTTGGTGCAAGACCTCCAATTAAAGGAAGGCTCACATCTGCTTTTGTGTACAGCTGGAATCATTAATAATGGCATATTTCTGCCTTACAAGTTGCTGGATTTTGTGATTCTGGGTTTTTAAGAGAAAATTTCTAGAAAAAATTACATTCTACCTTTATACTCTGTGCTGCTCTTAATGTAAATTGTGGGAGATGTAAGACAGGACATATTCTTTTTGGTCCTCTGTATCCTCTTCCATAATTCTTTCAAATGAAGACAGGATGAATGCTACCTTTAAAAAGGAAAAAAGAACAGATTTGTTTTATGTGCATTTAGGCACAGAGGTCTTACTAAAATTTTATGAGACTTTTTTTATTCTAACAGAAGCAATTATAAATTAATTCAAGTCAATTTTGGTTTTTTTAAATACTACTACAATTAAAAAAAAATTACATTATTCATTTCCTAGGAAACCCCCTTCACCTGAACCAAATGTTAAGACATTTGAGAAAACAGAAACTACCTGCATTTTTAATGAATAGGTATTTTCTTGTAAAACATTTGGTTATGAAATGGCTTGGTTGTACAGATTTGTGACACCATATTAGACACAGATCACGTACAACACAGAAGCCTTTCTTAATAAGAAGTTCATAAAAATGAAAACCAATTGTAAACTCAAATCTTTTAGTTTGGTTGCTTGTTTTTCTGGTTTTTTTAATTACCCGTACATGAATCTTACTTTTAGAAATTATTGGTAATTGTTGGCAAATTATGTATGTGATAACTGAACACAAATGATCCGCTCAGTTCAAATGGTTCTAAGCAGCTGCTAGTGGACACTTTTTTTGGAAAAGAAGCATACAAATTGTAAAAAAACAGAAAGGCAAAAGTAACCTAGAACATATTCAAAGACTTTTAATTCTCTTATTTGTAAGTCTCTTGAGGTTAAGACAGGCAAAGTAGAATCAATTATACACTTCAGCCTAAGGAAATTTTTTATGGAATATTTTTATTTAATTAACTACCAGCTTCCCACAAGGCAGTAAAACTCATTGATATTTAGATATAAATGACGTAAAATTGGTTCTCTGGCTCTTCTTTTGTTAGTACTCCTGCTGTATAAATAACTTTAATAGGATTTTGCACACTAAAAATAAATTTTCATATTAAACAAAGTCAATTTTCCTGTCTCTATATAGCCTCCTAAGGGGAAGCAGATCTATGAATAAGATAATCCACCATTAGTAGCAATGGTGTGAATAAAATACATTCTCTAAATACAGCCTGAGAAAGGGTACTTGGTTGGCTAACTTTTAGAAGGCCACGTAATGCCTTCAGCTAAACTTGCTGACAATATGGGCTGGGGTCATCAATCCATTTGATGCTCTACTGAGCTTAAATAAAAAAATGTGAGAAAGTTCATAGGTGGAACATAGCAGGTAAAGACTATCACTAATACAAAATACTAAGAACAGCTCAGTGTTAGACCTTTCATTTCCAAGTGAACAGCAATGCAATTGGGAACAAGATACTGTATTTACATCCCGTTTTAATCCTTGTTAGAGCATTTCTTAAGACTGTTTCATGCCAGATCAAGCTACTTTGAAAAATAAGATAGATAGATAGACAGATAGATAGATAGATAGATAGATAGATAGACAGATAGACAGACAGATAATTGATCTATCTCTATTTATAGTTTGGGGGGGGGGGTATTGGGGTTTTTTTTAACAAAAAAACGTATTCCCCAAACACATTCAGGAGAAATTGCTGAAAAACTGATATTCTTAATGTAAAAGTATTTCAAAGGTTTGGTATATTTTCTCATTTCACTATTCCTTTTTATGTAGGTACAACATTTCTGTATGTATAATATCACAACCGAAACAGGATGGGAGGACTTCATTGACTTGTTTTATTTCTTTGTTTTCCATTTTCTTTTCCATTCTGTTTCCACACTCTACAGCAAACTGCTCCTCCCTATCTCACAGTCTGCCTGTGAAATGCTGTGATAGAGACATAAAATGGAAAGCACAAATTTACTCTAATTGTTCAGAATGAAACAGGATGTTCCTTCATTAAAACAGACGCACAAGTCTGACTGCTGTACTGCTTTCTGAGTTTGCTGTTATGAAAAATGCATAAAATACTAAATACAATGAAAAACAATAATGGCTATTAGACCTGAAGATGGTATAAGTCTTTGTTTAACATTTCCTCTTTAGTTGTGTTCTTCAGCTGTCACTAAATATGAACCAAATAACTCCCTAGTCTTGTTACAGTTAAAGAAAATCTCTTGACACTAGCAGGTTTTTGCTCTATACAGTGGAGTAGAATGAGATGCTAAGCTAATATAAGATAATAGAACACAATCTAATATAATTAGTATCCTGATACTAACTATTCATCATCTGAGAACAAAAGATAATTTTTCTATTGCTTCAGTAAAACCTCGCTCTTTCCTTTTGATGGGATGAGCTCAGATGTGGAAGTTATGTAGTGGGAGAAGTCAGTTCAGATTAAAAGGAAAAAGATTGAATGGATTAACTGACAGACTGGGTTATATTCAAGGTTCATGTCAAAAAGTATAAGTAGTTCTCAGCTACTACACTTTAAGCATTCTATATAACATTATTGGTAACTCCCAATACAGTGTGATGTTCCATCTTGGTTTTGTGTGTTTTTAATTGAACATGGTTAAGATCTCATTAAAGGTATTGTCTCATCCAATTTTTTTATTTTCCTCATGATACAGTCTAGGTTAATTTATTAATTCAAAATAAATGAAAGAGAAAGAAAACTAAGTGCACTGCTGAGCAAGACCAAAATTTTGCATGGCAGCTTTACAAAATGGTTCAGACATCATGGTACGAAATTCAATGGACTTAAATTTCTTGGTTGGTAGGGAGCTCACATGGTTTCTGGGATTAGTTCCCAAATGAAATGTTTCAACCATGCTTGAAGGAAAGCAACAATGAACTGGAGAGGCAAGGATTACCTTTTCTTATTTTGTTTTGCAGGTTTTAAGTCCAGCACATAACTGGCCTGATTCAGGAGGGAAAAAAAATCTTCATTTCCATGTAAATAAAATTTTACCTCTACCATTGTACTTTTTACCTCAAGTATTGTAAAGAAACCTGTGGACACTTAATTTGAAATAATATAATCATTAAAAAAACCTTACATGTAAATACCCATTACTAAATACATTGAACATTATTTTCATTACAGGATTAGTTCAACAAAGGTAAAACAGGTATCTAATACCATTATAGATCTCACAAGCTATTCATACTTTCTATTAGTGTTCCAATAGTCAGATTTTGATGGATTTGTGCCACACAGTTTAATTACATCTTTTACTGTAATGTTATTCAGGCATCCAGTGCTTTGTTCTCTCTCTTTCAAACACACTTTGGATCAGACAAAATGAGGTGTGGTTGATTTGGACTGCATCAATCTCTAATTCTTAAATTTTCCTTTTCTCACTAAATTTTAGTTTCTATTTTTGTGGTCTGTCATTCTTTTGTCTATTTTCTTTCATACATAATTCAAAGTTTTTCTTTAGTATTGCTCCTTCTTTTTTTAGACATTAAATTTAGGTCAGCAAGTGATCTTTACACAGAGTATGTTAAGGTCAACTAATGCAAAAGTTTTCTTCTTTGAAACCCAGCTCCTGTTTCCATTGTAGGCAATAGTAATATCAATGTATTCCTTATGAAGAGGAGTGAGTGTTTACGCACTGAAAGTCAGTGGCTGTCTCTGAATTTCAGTGTCTGAATACCACTGAAGTTCCTCGAATGAGCATCTAGGATTAGGATAAACTTTCTGAAACTTTCACCCATACCACTATTCCAAAGGGAAGTTCCTTTGACTCACCCCAGTTTTGTTGAGGCCAATTTCCAGCCTTTCTGTAAACACAAGTTTAGGCCTCATCAATGTTATAACTGGAAAAACATGAGAGGTTTTCTTCCCTGAACCTCATGATATGCAGATTTTGGATTACTATTCTCATACAGGAGGCAAGCATTTATGGGGCGGTGCCATTACTAGTAGAACACAAAAACACTGGAAATAGGTAATACTTCACAAAACACAAAAAGCTGGAAATGGATAATCCTTCAGCTTTGCTGGCCAGGCCAAGCCTGAGATTCATTAGAAAGCTCTAGATAGTAAGTTCTTAAGAAAACTTACTTGAAATATGTCAATATTATCAAGTTGTGAGTTGGAAAATTTGACTCCTTACTAGAGGTGAAGCAAAACAATAGCTTGTAAAGGCCTAGATGTATTAAAAATGACATGTAGAAATAAATTATAGTAGGTTTTGGTGACATGGTACTCTTTTTTATGCCTGGGCTGACATTTTTGTGCTGTGTTTAGACTGTAGTAACACCTAATCACCTCACTTCTGCTGTGTGTGACATAGAACAAACATGCAGCAGAGACCATCCAAGCTAACCCTCTGTAACCTATTTCACTTACGGTTCTCCTGTTTTAATAAAACATTAACCAGCAATATAGAGAAGTTACTCATTTTTTACTTCACAAATTCTCTTCAGTGTCCATTTTCTACGTATCAAATATTATTTGAAATTTTCAGGGTTAGAAGAGGTGCACCTTTGATTTCATGTATTTCTTTGTCTGTTACCATGCAAAATACATATTTTAATCAGAGGTATGCAAAGCAAAGTCAGTAAAACCACTTCATATTTTAAAATTAAAAATATCCAAAAAAGGATTCCAGTTACGGAGTCAGGTTAAAGTTTCAGCATACTTTCCCTTGCAAACACCTCAGGATTTTTTACACCTCAGCCTATATATTTATTGTGAGGCCAAGCTACCACCTGGGGATTTTTCCCCTTTCTTCCTTCCTTTTTTCTCCTGAGCAGATCCTCAGTTTTAGCAAAAGGATGCACTGTTATTTTATTGTAACTTATTGTTAGTAATTTTCTGAGTTGCATTGCTTGAAATGTGTTGTGAAAACTTTTTATTTTCCTTCTTAATATAGCTCTTAAGAGAACAGTTCAGAAGTCCCAGAAAGACAAGAGATACAAATGAAATGGGTGGAGACCTATTCATTTGGGAATTGCAGTGTGAAGTATGCAAGAATATGCAGGAACATCAAAAACATGCCTTCTTTAATTTGTGTCTTTTGGGGGAAAAGAAAGAAAATTAAACACCAAAAATTCCAAGTATTTTATTTCAGTTGGCAGCACCTTAGGTCAAAGACAAAAGGACAAGTCAAGAATCAAAATATTTTAGTAAATTGCTAATTCACTTTTGTACAGTGGGAAAAGTTGTAATGTCTAAAGCAAATGACCATTAAGTTGAAATCTAGGAGTGCAAGGATGTCTTCACTGTGCTATTCCTCCCCATTAATTCACTCTTCTTTGGGAACCTGTGAGCAGACATTGGTCAGGCAGTTTGAAAAGCAGCAATGTGCTTCACCATTGGGTGGGCTACTTAATGAACTCCCACTACTTCTTCCTAGACATAAATGGAGCACCATCTACCATCACTGTCTCACCCAGTGAAAATCAGTAAAGAAATATGTGGACCCTTCAAAACCTCTGTATTGCCTGTTCTCTATACCAGAATACAAGAGGTCCTATGAAAACTTTGTATACTTTTTTTCACCTCAACATGGAAGACATAGGGAACGCCTAACCTGCCATGCTGGCAGATGATTATCATTTTTCTGTGCTTTTGTATTATGCAGACAGTCCTTGCTGATACCCATAAACTGGTAAAAGTTTCATTTAAGAGTTTGAAATAGATATCTTTGCAGTGTTTTAGATATCTTTGCAGTTAATAGATTATTTCATAAAGGTTAGTTGGCATTGTTCATCAAATTGTACCACGCACAAATGCCATACTGGGCTCAATAACATCACTTGCATGGTATAAGGTTACTTGCATGATCTGTAAATACCACTATATAAATCAGGTTTGTATATGCAGACATATGCAAGTTCTCTTGCACAATATAAATAGACTAACTATCTATCTAACCTGAATATCCTTGATGGGAATGGGCAATTCACATGTTTTTCTGAGCATGATAGCTCGGACATCCCTCATTTATATTCTGTGTCTTTACTTGCAAAGTTCTGTGAAGTTTTTTTGAAGCTCCCAAAGGGTTTAATTAAAATATTTGGTCTATTTAATTTCATGTAAATTTCATCGTCTCGAGTTTTAGATTTAAGTGAAACCAGAGAGAGCTCTGTTTGTTCATGACTTTGATCTGAGGCCATCAGGGCCTGTGTGAGCTTCTTCAGGTTTGGCTAAGGGTCATCTCCAAGCTGACTCAGTACAGTTGAAGATCAGTGAACCTGGGTCAAGAACAGCCTAGTG
The DNA here is from genome assembly GCA_013397775.1 of Eulacestoma nigropectus. Taxonomy (NCBI): domain Eukaryota; kingdom Metazoa; phylum Chordata; class Aves; order Passeriformes; genus Eulacestoma; species Eulacestoma nigropectus. Next base: position 118,674 of record VZTE01002615.1, on the reverse strand, counting down.
CTGTTTGTACACAAGTGAGAATGGCAAAGAGAGTTATGAATGCTGCTGCTGAACAAAAGGAAGTCATTTTTTCCAACATCCTGACACAAATATACCTAGTTCCTTAAACTGTGGCCAGTGCATTAAAACTGATCTCTTGTTCTTAAGATTTGAACAACTGCTGCTCACTGTTACCCTCTCCCTCTTGACAGCTACTCAACATCACTAGAACACAAGCAGTTACATCTATGCAGCCATGAATCTTTTCACTGTTGAATTGTCTTTGGTTTGAAACTCGAAAAGGAAGAAACAGATATCAAGGGATTTTTTCATAACTCTTTGTTATGTAAAGACTGTTAACAGTACCAATATATTCAGCAATTTTGTTAAAAAGCCTCATATTCTTTAAGAAACATGCTTTTCTTTGTTTAGCTTTTAGGTTGTCACCATACCGTACAGAGAAACATTGCATTATTACTTCTTGAGATCACTTGTAAATGAAGTAGATATAAATATAGACCTGAAACATATCTGAAAGGAAAAGGCAAAGAAAAAAAAAGAAAGAAAAAAGTAAAACTAAAGTAACATCAATTTATCTTCTGTCTCAGAAACAAGTATACAGTATATTAACAATAAAAGTGTCCGGTGTGTTTATCCTTGTTTGTCTGACAAGTTCTGTTAGCTACTGATGGAAAATTGCTGAAATTAAAAGGTACACAAAAAATAGACATTACATAAATTATTTAACATGAGAATAAACTTTAAAAATGAAATATTTTGTCCACATAAATTTTAATATTTTAATTTATTGTAAATAATACCACAAAATAGGACACCATTGAAAAGAAAAAAAATACCTTCATGATCTCAGGGCCTGCATCCTTCCTGTGTTACCTTACACTGATCTAGAGGACAACACAAGTATTTGTGAGTTTTGGTTTACAAGAAATTCCCAAGATGTTTCCTCTCAGTTCACAATAAGAGCATGACTGGGAAGATCTGCTTGCTGGATTCTTGATATCAGTGATAGCGCAAAGCATCATATACAGTTTTGGGAAACCTGAAATTTACCAGTAAGGTTAAATCAGGGTAAGACTGGTGATTTCCCATTTACATGTAAAGTTAGGTGTCCTGCTTCATAGCTTGGTCAACACAAGAGATGTGGAAAACATACATGGAGTGCACATCTCAGAAGGAAATCAATTAAAGCTGCATCTAGATAAAAGGATAGATACATTTTTCTTGGTTTTTGCTTTTTACTCCTTTTTTTTTTTTTTTTCTTCTTTTGGATATCAGTCACTGACTTCTTTCCTTTCTGTGTAACTTTCCTCAAGTTGTGAAATACCATCTAGCCTCCAACCTCCTAGGAACAGTAGTCAGTCACCGTGGCACAGTTTTTCCCAGCACCCTGGGCTAGAAGTGCTCACCTGTGTTGTAGCTCAGCATTTTCTTTGGGGAAAATGCAGAAAGAATGAGCCCCAGGGGATTCGTGTGAGCCATGTTTCCCTTTTCACATGGGAGTGCCATGGAAGAACTGCTGAAAAAATACTCCTCAGTGCATGTGGTTTGTCCAGAAACCCCCAGATCTGCTTTTCAGAGCAGTCTCCTCTCTCTGTGGCTCTACTTGTAGAAAAGTATCACAGGAAACCGAATCAGGAGGAAGAATGGAAAGACCAGCTCAACAGGAAATACAACACTTTGCCACTACTATGAAGCTGTAGGCAGCATGATGCATCCCTGTATTGAAGGCTGAATTCAGGAACCCAAGTCTGTCCCTAATTAGTAACACAACACACAGGATAAACACTGGTTACCAAAACTACTTTCAATAGAATGAAAAAATATCTCACAGTTACTGCACTTTATTTCCCAATGAATCTTTCTGATAACTTTTGAAGGAGCTGCACATTGTCTGTTTTCTGATTACTATGTTCATAATTAACTTAGTGTGAAAGGAAACCAAAGAATTATCCTTCCCATCTCTTCTTGTGCCTCCAGGAATGTGGATGAGTAACAGGAGAGAGGATAAACACTGTGGCAGCTGAATTTAAATGTGCCAGTAGAGAATTGTCCTTTTAGATGAAGGGTCCCAGAGTCAACAAGTCTTGCTAGCATCCAGCCCATGAAACAAATTTTATCCTCATCAAATTGCTATTCCTCTGGCAGGGAAGAAACTTTATCTGAGTGCACAATCTGTAGAAGTCAGATCATAATATATATTGAATTGTTCTGCTATAAAATGTGCAAATATGGCTTAAAGTATTCAAAGGAAGGTGCTGTTATCTGACACTCAGCTGATGTTGTTACTAAGCCTGGCAGTATTGGATCCTTTGCATTATTGACTTTGATTATGCCTTACTAACAGCTGGTTCCTTTTCCATCTCACTGGCAATAGCTTCATTTCCTTACCCATAGCTTTCTATGGAGTCATTCAGAAAAAGTCATGTTCCAGAGCTGGGAACTGGAGATTACTCTGCCTGTCTTAAGAACTCATAAGTATCATATCCTCAAAAGAGATGTTCAGAAAATCAAGAATTATTTAATCCTTCTTGTGCCCTTGCTGAGAGGAGCCATGCAATTCTGTTCTCCGAGAGCATAGGCAGGCTCAGGAGCTCTTCTGTCTCAGACACAGAGGAGTGAAGTGAAATAGGTAAGAATCTGTGAAAAAGCCACAGCTACCCAAGACTTCTTTTTCATTACTACTCTTCTGCAAACAAAGATTGGGATTCCTCACTTTTTTTGAAAGAGAATTATTGCATCATAGAATCATAGGATAGTTTGGATTGGAAGGGACCTTAAAGACCATCTAGTTTCAACCCCCCTGCCCTGTGAAGGGACAACTTCAACTAGGCCAGGTTGCTCAAAGCCTCTCTCAGCCTGGCCTTGAACACTTCTGGGGATCGGGCATCCACATCTTCTCTGGGCAACCTGTGCCAGTGCCTCACCACCCTCACAGTACAGAAGACAAATGAGGTCGCCCCTCAGCTGCTCCTCACAGGACATCCCATTCAGCCCTTTCTCCAGCTTTGTTGACCTCCTCTAGACGCATTTGAGTACCTCCACGTTCTTATTAAATTGTGGGGCCCAGAGCTGCACACAGTACTCAGGGTGAGACAGCACCAATTCTACTCACATAATAGGTGAAAAAATAGCTACAATTGAGGTTAATACCCCAAGGCCTTTTTTTGGTAACATAGCCTTTCTTTCTGCACACTTCTACTGATCTTGGATTTTATTCAATGTTAGCCTTTTTTCAGGAATTTTCAATAGATAGTTCCATTTTTACAAAGAAAAGGAAAATGATTTTATGACAAAGGCATTTTATCATAGAATCACAGAATATGAGTTGGCAGAGAACCATCAGGATCATGAAATACATGTCCTGCACAGGACATCTCCAAGAATCACACCATTTGCCTCAGAGCATTGTCCAAATGCTTCCTGAGCTCTGTCAGGCTTGTTGCTCTGACCACTGCCCTGGGGAGCCTATTCCAGTGCCCAAACACCCTCTGGGTGAAGATCCTTTCCCTGATATCTAATGTAAACCTCCTCTTACTCAGCCTCAGGCCATTTCCTCAAGTCCTGTCACTGGTTACCAGAGTGAAGAGATCAGTGCCTGCCCCTCCTTTTTTCCCTCACAAGGAAGTTGTAACTGCAGTGAGGTGTCCCCTCAGTCTTCTCTTCTCGAGGCTGAACAGACCAAGTGACCTCAACCACTCTTCATATGGCTTCACCTCTGGGCCCTTCACCATCTTCACTGCCCTCCTCTGAATACTCTCTTAATAGTTTAATGTCTTCCTTATACTGTGGCACCCAGAACTGCCCCCAGCACTCGAGGTGAGGCCGCCCCAGTGCAGAGCAGAGAGGGACAATCCCCTCCCTTGCCTGGCTGGTGATGCTGGGCCTGATGCCCCCCAGGACACGGGTGGCCCTCCTGGCTGCCAGGGCACTGCTGACTCATGCTCAGCTTGCCATTGACCAGGACTCCCAGGTCACTTTCTGCAGGACTGCTCAAGAATATGAAGCTGGTTGTAATGGTTTACAATACAGTTCCTCCTACCTCAAAATCCAACTCTGTCAATGCACAAAACCAGATATTTAAGATACGGTTTTGGCATACGTGACTCAAGATTACTGGAAACATAGCTGAGAAAAACGGCCCATCCCTGCAGAAAGGCTTCTAAGAGAACAATGTCATTCATCCTAGACAGGAAACAAAATAACAATGTTCATCATTGCAGTCCAGGACAGAATTATGGAGTCACCACACCAAGAAACATGGAGAGGGAGTTGGAGAAAGATGAATTAAAAATGAATAGTTTCCACCATGAATGGTTAAAATTATTCAGCATGGAAAAGAAACATATAAAGCAGAAAGACAATAACAAGCTTGTAAACAGTAGAGGAGGCTAAGGTGCATACAGACTTTGTATTCCAGGGTAGTGGGCTCTCCTAAGTAGCACAGTAATATGGAGGTGACTGAGGACTAAAGCTTTGTAATGTAAAGAAGACTGCCTGGAGTATGGCTTTAACAGATTTTAAGACTCTCAGTGTGCACATAACACATGAAGACAGCAGCCAAATTTGCCGCTGTTTTGTTAAATCAACAGCAGTTGAATCACAGCGGGATCGGGAATGCATCTGTAATGCAGTACTGGCAGCGTAGAGGTACAGAAATGGGCTGGCACAATCTAATCCTGCTTCTCATGTCAAGGTCTGTTCATAGGGAAAAAAACCTTGACCAACAAAAGGTGATATTATTTAGACTTTATGTGACTTGAAATACAGTTTCATGTAGCATTGCAGGACAACAGACCCTTTTGAAACAGCCCAGTATTATGTGAGGAGATAATCATTAAGTGAAAGAATAGTTGCTATGGACCTTTATCATCAATAAAAGGAAACATGTTAGTGAAGTGGACACATAAACAGCAGTTACAAATTCTAAGCAGACCATACTACATACCATGTGGGACTGCCAAAATGGATTCAGCTCAACCCTGCTGCTGTTACTAAAGAAAACTGTTAACAAAAATGTGAAGGCAGCTCAGTATTTTGACCCACCTCTATTTTCAATAGTTTTGTTTGGTGAGTAAGCAATAGCAGGAATGGAATCATACAGTAGAGTAACATCTTCTTCATGGAAATACACCTATTATGTTAATATATGTTTTATTAGGAAATAAACCAAAATAAAACAAAATAGAAAATAAATTCTTCAGGCAATAGACTGATCTCTAAGAGTGCATTAGAATTTGATTGTCCAGATTCCACACTCTTTAGTCTTGAAATTATTTTGTTGTAAAATGAACACGTTCCTGGTGAAGTGGATACTTAATTACATTCTTAAAATGGAAGAACACTAACAGGAAAAATTGAAAAACTATGTCTATAATGTGGTTGTTCTAACATTAGTTTCAAACTAGTATCCTAATCTTGGTCATGTTGGCTATTCTGAAGCTAGCATATTACCTTAATTTTTTCTTGAATAAAGATCCTAATAGCTTTGTTTCATTTTGGAGAATGAAGGAAGTGCTTCAGCCTAGAGCTTTTTATAAAATCACATTCTTGGGAGCTAGCTATTCTTTTTTAGGCTTTGCATTGATTCAAAGGTGAAGAATAGCACCTGCAAAAGAAGTTGCTACCTTTTACTAACAATTGAGAATGTATTGCTTGATTTATCCAGGGAGATGTAGTGACAGAAAAGTGGCAATCTGCTCCATTTGATAAAAGGTCCACTAAAGACTCAGTAAGAGGGTGTGAATATACTTAAAAGGAATATTCTTTTCTCTTTGGAATAAAATCATCACATCAGGTAGGTTTGATCATGAGTTTCAGAAAGCATCATGAAAAAGCCACTGCTGAAAGCACCCAGCTGACCAAAATGCCTGTTATTCAACTATCAGAGCTGTCAGGTAAAAATGAGGCCTTATACCTCAAATCACCAGAAAAGTTGCAATATAGTGACAAAGATCACATTCCAGTTGACTACAGAAATGCCACTCCCTTCCAAGAACATGAGATAGACTTTCATGAGAGACTGTCCATAATCCAAAATACACTGAGATGATAGAGACAATGTAGATGGAAGAGGTATCCTATACGTCACAAAGAATTTCAATGGTTCTAATGCTCTGACAGTATCTTAGATGACAGAATAGATTATCTGTTAATAATAATTTGTTAATAATCTGTTATATGGTTAGGTTAAAAGTTAGGTTCTGTCCTGTGTACCTAAGAAGAGATAAAATTACACTAAAATAAGGCAATAATAAAATTAAGAATAGTAAAGCAATGTAGCAAGCCAGTACCAAAGAGAAGAAAAAGCTCTTAATCCATGATAAAAAATAGGTTTGGCTTGCCAGCTGAAAAACATATAAGGACGCCACAAAAAATCTGAAGTGTACTAAAACATAGAATGCATTCTACCACCATCTGGATTAAGAACATTGAAACTAAGTTATAAAATTGAACACATGGCAGTGTAGCCAGACAGCTTTAGCCACTCTGAGAACCTTCATCATCTGTTGGTCTCTGTTAAAAGAGCTGAAAGAAAACAAAGCAGTATAGAAAATATAACACTGAAAAGACAATAGCATAAATAAAATTAATTCAAATTTCTTAGCAATCGCAGTTACATAAATAATTTTTTAAAGATCACGTATTGGAGGATGACCAGACCTTGAAAACTGCAGGGGAAAGACAATAATACTTATGCCCTTGAGTTAGAAAATAAATTTCAAAAGAAAGACCAGAATAGCAATACAAAAAGTGTAAGTAAGACATCCATCAGTCTATCAGAAATTTGAAGATGGCATCCAGCAGCCAATTATTCTAACCATAGAATGTGGTAAAGAGCTTCTCTTAGTAGATCCCAACATTGCACCTGGACAAAGACCTCTTCGTTTCTGTGTATGTGGTATGCAAAACACAGCAATTGTTAACCATGTAGAGGCTGTGTAATAAACTGATGATTCTCATCCTGTGCGTTTATCCTCCAAAAATAATTCTACTTTATCCATAACTGGGTTTCAACTTACAACATGGGGTGCAGGGAAGAGTTTGCTGAAATATTCCCTGGTTCTGCTTTTTATCTCTCTTGAAATTTTTAAGTTATTTTACTTTTCAGTAAATCATCATAATGTAATGTCTGATTGACAGTGTTATATTGCCCAAAACGTATTTGGAGACCAAATTCTCCCACTTTAGCCACAAGGTGAATAGGGTCATATGAAAGTTAAACAAGTCCCAGCAAATGATTTGAGGCTTTAAGAAATACAGAATTTGTGTTGAAAGAGTCTTCAAGTTCTCTTCCCTGCATTGTTTGCCTGGGACTTTCCAGGGACTACTTCTCGTAACTAATCATTTTTATAAATAGCTGATCTTATATATAAAAGGAGATGGGAACGAACTTGTTCAGAAACACACAGGCACAAGGCAACTGAAGGCGGTCTTAATTCACAGTGTTTGTCTATCTATTCAGCATTTCTTCCATGTCATTTTTCTGTAAAATAAAGAAGCCACTTTGCATTGACTCTGGCCATATGTCCACAGGAAGAGTAAACTGTTTCCTTTTTAGTACTGGAAGCAACTGAACTCCACCATTCCTGTCAGGGAACACCAAGTGTGGGGCAGCTTTGTAAAGAACTATCTGGTAGCAGAGGAGGTGCTGTCAGGAGAAGGCAAGAGTGGAAAGGCTGGGGAGAGGAAGACAAGAGTCTTACTGTTGTACTTCATCTGTAGAGCAGTTCAGGCATCTGGGTGCATGCAAGACTGAGAAATGACAGTCATGGCCCTGCAGCTCTTGGTGGAGGGCACAGAACAGTCACACCGTGTCTCTTTGTGTCAACAGCCTGCAAATGTGCTTACCAGTCTCCACAGAGAGTTGTGGCAGCTGCTTTTTTTCTTTACAAGGACTCTGCTATATAACATGGAAGACTGTAGCAAACTGCATACTTATAGAAACATCTTAAGATGGCTAGTATTATTACTGTAGAGAGTTCACCTCCCTTTTTGAGTTTGGTAGAAAGACATGTTTTCGGATATTATTTCTATAGACCCTGCTGGAAATGGGAACATTGTCTCAGGTTGTACCCATCTGTGTAGTTTCTATATCAGATTACAACATTTTAACCAAATGGCTCTCAGGAACACCATGGATACGAATATTCTGTGTTATTTTAGGGAATGGATTGCTCTTACTGGCATTTTTTGCAATCATTAGAAATACTAAAAATAACTTCTCTAATTGAGCTTATCAGAGCTGTATATGAAGATTCAGACATGCACATGCTCAATGGCTTTTATGGACTATATAGAAAATTATTTATACTAAAAAGTTATTATACATCTAAATGTGTATGAGGAATAGACCAAGAATTACTGACACCTATTGTATGCTTCAAAACACAGGTAATAAGAGACACCATGCAAATGATTTTAGTGTAGTTCTGACTATTTTGATAGACAACTAGAAAGAAAAACACAATGAAACTGCAAGAGCAGTATATTTATAAGTTTTTGTGCTTTGTTTAATCATAGCTAAGATATAAAGGAGAAAATATAAACAGCTACAGATAAAAAAGGTGTTCAGGATGTGTTCAAATGCAAATAATAGCAATAAAATATAAAACTTGCAATGAAAACGAAAACCCTTTCAAGTGTTAAATTAAACTGTTAATTTACCTACATTATTAGATTAAAACTTCGGAGTTTTAATAGAGAAAAAAATGGGAACAAACTCAGTTATAAAGTTTTCTTTATTGCATTAACTAAGAATCAAAATGTTTAATTTTTTTAAAAAAAATATTTTTTTTCCTTTCACTGTGAAGGAGTAGACACATGATTTAATCATGGATTTACCAATACTCTAAATTTTTATTATTTCTCAAATCCTAATCCTCATCATTTTTCAATTACTTAGGGATAGATTGCCATTTAAGGAAACAACAAAATGATAAATTTTCAGAACCAATATAAGTCAGCATCTTTCTGAACTGGGTACCATAATAAACACTGTGAGTGAGCACAACACTGTAAAAAATCTTATGTAAGTTTAAGCGCTATTTGAAATAGTAGTGTTGAAAATTCAGAGAAAGGCAAAGTAAAGGTGAAGGTAGGTAATGGCCAGATACATAAATTCTTAGAGTGGTGTTAGTTCATTTTCCTGAAAGGACGGATTGTTATTTAGATTATAAAGATACCAAGTTCTTCTACCAGAACAGGTGGTTTAGGAAGAATAAATGAGAATGAATAAGACTATTTCTAGTTTTATGGGACTTGGCTTGTCATTACTTATTGGATAAGCATGAATGAAAAATTAAATACAGATGTTTGTACACATGCACATCTGATGACTTGATAGTGAATTGAGAAACAGTATTTCCAGAGTAATTCTAGCTTAGGAAGAATAAAACAGCGTGAACCATCAGCTCAGTCTTCATACATGTCCAGCAGTGCAAAAATTCCTAATTTTCCCTTTTGAAAGCAGCCTATTTGCCTGGGTAAAAGCTGTTGTGTCCTGTATATGTCAAATTTTCATGCAGAAGTGAAGGTATCTAAATCTTGCTTTACACCAGCAAAGTCACTAATAAGATAACTACATTTCTTGAAACCAGTGAAGTTCAAGGTCACCATTATCACAGAAACATTCCTTGCAGCTTTTCATCAATTTTGAGAGGGATTTTAATGGATTTTACTGAATTTGCTCTTTGAAATCTCTTTATGTCACCCTCTGCCAGCCTCTGTTACTTCACTGAAGAATATTTCAGCCTTAGTTGATGCAGTATAGTCATACACAGCATATACTTTTTCTGTATAATACTGTATAACTTCAAGTTTTTATTAAATTCTGCAGTTCATTTCAGTCCTTCTTCCCAACTATGCATTATTTGTCATGCCAGTAAGGAAGGTTTTCATTTTCTACATGTCTTCTCTTTCAGAAATCAGCAAGGGCTTAGTAAAATAAGAAATGACTAGTGGAGTTACTGTTATTACTGAACATGCACTGCAAGATGAACACAAAGATAGAGTTTCAGACACACAGTATTCCATCTGCAACAGTCAGATACTTTTCCCACTTAAATCTGTTGAAATTTTGCCACTGAAAAAATAAAATAATGCTCAAGAAGTCATTTGATTTGTTAGAAGTTTTTTCTACATGCAGACATTTTAAATTATTGCCCCTTCTTAAATTTAACTGTCATAATTTGGGAGGGGGTAGTATTCATTTATCTATTACCTTTTTAATTAAGCTAAAACCTGATCCAATCCTTTTTAGGTTATTGTGAGGGTTTAATATTTTTTCTTGTTGTTAAAATAGTTGTGGAAGTGAAATCAGAGGGGGAATGTGAAGTTATGCAACTATTCTAATATAGGCATTTTAGGTATGTTTTGGTTCCTGGAATTTTTGATAGAGTTGTAATAAGGTCTTTGGTCTCTTGTTGCCATGGACTGCACAGAGCTGGTCCTATTGATGGCTTCGAGATCAAACTAAAGTCCTTTGGAATTAATATCTTTCATTTAACTCTTCCTGGAAATTGTCACATGGCTTTTCCCCAGATAAGGCAGATAAAATTCAGTAAATCTAAACTTTCTGATTTTTCATTTCATAATAAATTTCCTTTTGTTTGAAAATAAAAGCACAATGAAAAATTTCTGTGGAGAGGGAAAATTAGTTTCTAGGGTTGGAATATTTGCTGGTCCTGAAATTATATTTTATATTTTTCATTTTTCATTGCAAAATGTCACCCAACATGGTATTGATTTAAATTATAATTTGTATGTTTGCTTATTTTTTTTATTAGTTTGAAATGTGTATGTTTGTTTATTTTGTTTTATTAGTTTGAAAATTTGGAAATCCATTATTCAAACCCATCTGAAGATGCTGCCTTTTAATTTCTTTTTTGATGGCCTCACAGTAAAAGGAGTTCTGTCCCTTTATAACAGATAATTTTAAAACATAAATCAGTTTTCTAATCTATTTCATAAGTGATGGTTAGTGTGATTTTTCAGAGACACAAAAAGTAGGTTTTTGTTGTTCATATAAGTAACTGTCAGACTATCAAGAGAACTGCATTGCATTTAGCAACCTTTGTCACAGCCACCAAGGATAGATATTTCCTTTCTTTTGCAAAAATGAGTGGAAATCTGAATAATGCATTCATGATATTAGTTGAGAAATTGACTTTCTGTTCTCCTCAGAGTTCCAGCATTTCCATATATAGTGGTCAGAAATAAGGACAAATTAAATCCTTGAGAAATATTCTAATGTAAAAATTATGTGAGTAGAACTGAAAATTTCCAAACACTCCAGTTACTCCTTCTGTTGGTATAAAAACTGAGGAACAAATTATACAAAATGAAGAGCGAATGTTTCTACTGGATTTCAGTGCATCCACTGGGTTAGCCCTTTGCAACCAGCTCTGGGTTATTAACTGCAAATTACAAGCCCACTTGTGGCAATGATATTTTTCTATCTTCTCTGCAGGGGTTATTAGTGCTTCCATGTCAATAGTAATTGTTGCGTAAAATATCACTAAGCAGGGTTTGGTGAAACAAATGAGGTATGAATTGTGTGCATCCACAAAAGGCAGACAAATACTAAGGAGAGCGCTAGGGATGGATTATGTTCCTTTAAGCTTAACCACCAGAACTGCTCAGGCAGCACAATTTCACAAGAAAGGTCTCAGCTTTTCCTCCTGATAGGCTCCCTTGCTGTCTACAGACAGGCTACTTTAAAGATTTATATAGAAAGGTACTGCTGCTTGCAAAGTGTCAGGAGATGCTGCAGCTGATAAGAGGAATAACAGCATTTTCTGAACAAGTGACTGAGATGTCAGCGAAAAAGAACAGGGCAAATATTGTGTAAAACGAGATTAATATACATAAAGTTTGAAATATGTGAAAGGATTTTTAAGAGTAAAGAATCAATGAGAAAAGTCAGAAATAAGGGGGAAGAAGCTTTCTTAGCCATGTTTTCATCATTCCAACTCTAAATAAGCAATTCTTCGACTCATAATCCTTTTATAATGAAAATGTGAAATATAATTCTGCAGAAGTAATCCATAAAAAAGCTTTAAAGGTACAGTTGTTACATAGTTTGACATTCAAATTACTGTATTTCCTCCATTCATGTATCTTAAGCCTGTGTGGATGACAAAAGGCTGTAACAGAGCTAAAAGATAAATAAATTATCTGAAGGTAGTTATTCTGGAGGATATGTAATATCATCTGCTTTCACACTTGTAAACAGATGTGGGTTACTTGCTGTATTTTACCACGGTGTCAGGAAAGTTTTCTATACACACTATCTTGTTGGAACGGACGAGCTTGTGAAAGCTGACAAGGCATTGATGCGCCCCTTATACTTTGCATTTGTCTTTTATGTTCGAAGTTTGGGAGGTCAACAGCTTAAAATGGTCCTGGTAATAGGGTCCACAGCTGCAGTGAGGGCAGAACTAAAAAAAAAATTAATACAGAAGAGAAAAGTGGATCTAGAGAACAGGTTAGTGTCTGACAGTTTCATCCAGCTTTGCTGGACAAAGCTGGAGGGTGTTTTAGATATTTGCTTTCCTTGTTGTTTTCCAAAGATTCAAGATGCTGAGAGAGGTCATTATGCTAGAGGAAAACCTCTGGCTTTCTGTTTTCCTGCAGGATAAGTTTAGACCACAGGTCAGAGTGATATTTTTTCAGGTTAATGTGTTTGCGGTTTTGTTTTATTGTTTTGTTTTTCTCTTACTCATTGATACTCCATGTTTAACTCTGGTCTCATAAGCACACTGACATTTTTCAAACAAGAATGAACGAGACAAAGAGAATTCTACACTTTGTAGGAATTTCAGGATAACTGCAAAGATAATACTACAGACTTTTTACTGTATCAGTCTCCTTGACAGTCTCTTTCAATAAGGAAGTTGCTGTTATCTGAATGTCCAGTTTCTTTGGACTTATTCCCTTACCCCATACTAAGACCTGTCCAGGTAAGGACAAGGCTGCTAATGCAACAAACAGCTGTATGTAGCCACCCCTTCTATTTCAGATTGACAGCAGAATTCAGGTTGCTCTAAGCAACCTCATCTAGTTGAAGATATGTCTGCCCATGATGAGGAGTTGGGCTGGGTGACCTTTAAAGTCCATTCCAACCCAGACCATTCTGTCATTCTCTCCCTTGCATTTGGGCACTGACCAGAAACACCTCTTCTCAAAGCTGATTCACTTCACCTGGAATGAGTAACATGCTGCCTCCTTGACAGAGGACGAGGATTGCAGTAGCAGTGCACTGACCTTCAGGTCCAGTAAAGTGAAAAGGCAAGGCTTGCTTGGTAAGAGACAGGCTAAGTCTGGCTACTCCCTTTCAGAGGAGAGTTTAAACTCAAATAGTGGATAACACAGGATTTGATTGAATGAAAGGGAAGAGTGGGAAAAGGAATATTTTGTGTGTCCTTGAGGACATACAGGATTTAGCAGATCTTTTCTTAACAACCCCTACATAGATAAAAGCCTAAATCTTTTCTGCAATCCTGAAAGGTAAGTCTTTTACCTTTCTTCAGGTCCCTACCTGCTCTCCTGCAGCTGGCCCAGCATGATTTTTAGATGATTTTTTGATGATTTTTTATATTTATACTAACATAGTATAATATCATGCCAGAGAAGCAATTAGCCTTCAGCAAAAGGATTATTTTCTTCAATATTTGAGAGGATAGTCTTCTAATACCACTAAACCTATTTACTCTCAGGCACTTAGCTCCAGTTCCATTAATTTCAGTTTACTGTGACATTCTATAATTTATTCTTTCCAAGATTTACATGCATCTGCACTACCATTAGTTGTATTTGTTGTGCTATTAGCTTTAAACTTTTATAAATACCACAGAGATGGCAAATAAAGTGTCAAGGAAAGTGGATGATGTATGAAAGAGTATTAATATCTGTCTGGAAAGATGCATTAAATTCCTTCAGGGAATATATCAGCTCCCATAAGATAACTATTAAGGTTATCCTGGGTTTTGAGGCTTATTCCTGAACTATGTTGATTCTTTATAATATCTGTAGTTCTTTAGGCATAAAAATTGATGTTACCATGAGAGTTGTAACTCCTGTGTCTCTCTCTGATGCTTCCATTTAAATTTTGTGTAAATTAAAGACACCAGAACACCTAGTTATCACCCTCTGAAACTTTCAGTGAAGCTTCTCCATGAGGAAGAAATGTCTTTTCTTCCCTAGAAGTGAGACCATCCTTTGTGTTGTGATTCTCAAAATACAGAAGATGATGTCTGGGTTGTCTTGCATGAAAGTGCCAAATAATATGAAAGGTGGTATCTCCCAGTTCTATGTAATTTTTGCAATTATGTTTTGAATATTTTCAGGAGATGAGAGACAGGCAATACCACAAAGGTGAAAGCAGATGACAGTCCTAAATGTACTAAGTACATACAGAACACAGTATGTGTCAGAACAGTGGCTATCTAATTCAGATCTCAAAAAAAGAAAGTAAGACCAGGTAACTTCCGACCTTGTCTTTTTTTTGTCACTAGAACAAAAGAGGATGAAAAGGGAAAAAATATAATGAAATGAGATCAAGAAATCTTTAATTTGAATAATAATGTACTTGAGACTGATTAGGAAATCCATGTAGCTATTAGCTTGTTTTCTTGCACAGACTAGAAATTTAATTAGAATCTGGGTCTAGCATCCCTGTTGTAAAAAACAGAGTTATGATTCTGCTAGCCCCAGAAAAAAGTTTAATCTCTTTTTTTTATTTTGCTATGTACACCTGACTTGCTCTTTTGAAATTTGATTGGCGTCATACTGAAATCCCAGTGAAGCAAGAAAAGCAGAGGGAAGTTAAGCACAAGTGATGTAGTATAAACACGTTTTTGAATAGTTGACAAAAGAATGGGCTTTCAAGTTGTCCGTGTAGGTACACCACCATCTTCCATATAAAAGCACTCTTGCTGAGTGTTTCAAATCTCAAGTTCTTGTTCAGACTTAGTTGTGTAATGTTTTTGGATTTCTGCAAAGCTTTTGGTACTGTCTCTTCCAGGACCCTTCTGGGCAAAATGTCCAGCCCACAGCTGGATAAACACATCATGTGATGGGTGAGAACATGGGCACAAAGGGTTACAGTGAATGGGCTGACATCACGCTGGAGACTTGTCACTAGTTCTGCTGTCCTTGGCCCTGTGCTCTTCAACATGTTCATAAATGACTTGGATGCAGGACTAGAAGGGATCCTGAGCAAGTTGCTAACAACACTGCACTGGGAGGAGTTTTCAAGCGCCTTGAAGGAAGAGAGGCCCTGGAGAGAGACCTTGAAAAATTAAAGTTGGGCAATCACCAACCATATGAAGATCAACAAAGGGAAAGTGTTGGATTCTGTATCTGGAATGGGGTAATCCTGAATATATGGACAGAGTAGGGGATGAGATGATGGAAAACAATGCCACAGAAAGAGACCTGGGGATCCAAGCTGAGCATGGATCCAGCAGTTCCGCGGCAGCCAGGAGGGCCACCTGTGTCCTGGGGCACATCAGGCACAGCATCATCGGCCAGGCAAGGGAGGAGATTGTCCTGCTCTGCTCCGCACTGGAGCAGGCTCACCTTGAGTGCTGGGGCAGTTCGGGGTGCCACAATATAAGACGTAAAGCCATTAGAAAGTATCCAAAAGAGGGCAGTGAAGATGGGGAATCGCCTTGAGGGGAAGCCGTGTGAGGAGTGGCTGAGGTCACTTGGTCTGTTCAGCCTGGAAAAGAGGAGACTGAGGGGAGACCTCATTGCAGTTACAACTTCCCTGTGAGGGGAAGAGGAGGGGCAGGCACTGATCTCTTCTCTGCGGTGACCAGTGATGGGATCCAAGGGAATGGCCTGAAGGAGGTTTAGGTTGGATACTAGTAAATGTTTTTTCACCCAGAGGGTGGCTGGGCACTGGAACAGAGAAGTTGTCAGAGCACCAACCTGACAGAGGTCAAGAAATGCTTGGACAATACTCTCAGGCACATGGTGTGATTCTGAGGATGTGCTGTGCAGGGCCAGGTGATGATCCTTCTGGGTCCTTTCCAACTCAGCCTATTCTGTATTTCTGTGTCTCCAGGTAAAAATTAAACTATAACCTGTTCTGTGTATAATTAAAATGATGAAAAATTTGAATTTCTTTTTTTTCTTGTCTTAAAAAACCCCATATGCTTAGCTGCCTTCTTGTGCCATTTAATACAAACTGGCAAAGGGGATTTCTTTTAGCATAATAACATAAGAGATTAACATCTGTGACTCAACACAAAGCTGACTGCATAAAAAAGGTTTGGAGAAATACAGGCAACTGCAAATTAAGGCCTGAGTCTTCTCAGTCACACTAAATGACAGTGTAATTATTGGGCAGTGCTGGCAATTGTTGCTCAGGCTTGATTCTCCTTCCTAGCAGACTGTATCAGTGGGATTCTTGACCTTGAGGGGAATAATGTTACGTTCTGGTCCTGTTTCCTCTGCAAAGCAACAATATTGAGCTTGATTTTGGCACTTAAAGGAGAGCAACATGATATTTGTAAATTCTGATAGTTTCTTATTTACTAAGAATTTAGACTAGCTGATAAAATTTTCTGACAGTAGTAATCAGTTATCTTGTTAAAAAGAAAGCAAACTCCATTCCTCAAGCATGTCTGTGAAATAATGCCTTGTATATTAACAGTCCAAACAGAAGATTCTGTTTTGTGCTTTGAACCTGCACAGTAGGCAAGTTTGATCATAATTTTCCAGACAGTATAGCAATAACCTGAAATAAAGGATCATGGACAGTGAAATAGTGCCAACGTAGATAATTCATGCTTTGAGAACTCATCAAGACAAGGGTAATTTGATCTCACAGGTCATCTGCCCATTTAATCTCTTCATTTAGTGATATGAAGTAACCCTAAGGGTAACAAATTGTTATTTAAAACACCTCAATTTTTGGTAGATTATGTGTATAACCTTTTGCCTGACCGTGGATATATTAAATTTCATGAAGCTCACAGCTGTGCTTGGAGAGGGTCCCAAAATAAGGGGTAAGACTCTGTTTTACATCTGAGAGACTGCGATGTCTTTGGTTCCTTTCCTGTTCAGTCCTACTGATATTAATACATCGGAAAGGGAAAGAGAGCAAAAGAGAGGGGTTGTGATTAATACGTCACATTGTTTCTTAGTTTTCAGAATGCGCCTATTTCTTTGTACTTACAGGACTCAATAATTCACCAGTTGAGTGTATTTTTAAACCTATTTTAGGAGTTTATTAGCTTTTCCTAAGGGCTACAATAAAACTCTGGGCTTTTCTTTTTTTTTTTCATTTCAACTCATAAATAATATATTTGATCGTAGCTTTGTTTTTTAATGCTGTGGAACACCTGTGGTACCAACAGGAATATCACTACACAAATAAGCATCGATGTACATGATCTCTACTACTTATGGTTTTATATTCTATTCTTGCCAATGGAATGATTCTTTTCACATAAAATCTTTCTGTCTCAGAAATCATGTGGTTATAATTAAGGGTTCAACCATGAGATCTCTTACAGATAATATCAACTCTGAGAAAAAATAGGCGAACACACGTTTGAATGACACTCTCCTGTTCTTTCTTTTTATATCTCTGTTAATACTTACATAACAATGGAAGGAGAAGGGTGACTGTTTGCAGTCAGTTATCTACAGCTATCATTTCTTTTGGCAAGGAGGAGGATTTTAGGCTTCATGTAATGTCCAAAAAATATCCTTCAATGAAATAGCACCAGCATCACAAACTGTCAGTTTCTCCTTCCTTGGCTTCCTTCCAGGCAAGCTCATTTAAAATATACTGGTTGGAGCCAAAATACATCATGCAATTTTCTAATATGTATTTCCTCATGAAAGACGAAGTGGTGCATCATCTCTCAGACAACTTAAAGTTTGGCTGAAATTAAACAAGGTTTTTATTGTTCTAAAATACTGTGGGATTGAAAACAGCAGGAGAATGAAATTCTGATGTGCTGTGGGTTAATGCAGTTGCACAGAGCATGAAACCAAGAAAAGATTAATTACTAAAAACAAAAAGAGAGATACCATTCTCTAAAATTTGGAAGTAGTATAGAGCAGACTGTCTTCATCGCAGTACAACTGATGTGTACTGGAGTTATAACTTTGCCTGTGCATGTTTAATGACATTATTTAACACAATAAAAAAGTCCTTTCACCTAAAATTTCCAGTTTGAGTATTCTGCTGTTAGAAAAACTGACCTCTTTGTTTCTTTTTGCAAGGAGCACAGGTCAGGGGATTTTCTCTTTTGAAAGCTGCCTTGTGGCCATGGTTGTGGCTCAAGTACTGTAATGTCTTGACTTCTGTCAAAAAGACTTGAGGCTGAACCTGCACTTGTGCCTGCAAGCTTCATGGATGACTTGACGGAATCTGAGAAGCAGCTGGACTACTGGCAGCCAGGTCCTTTGGGCATGTAAACCTGTGTATTCAAGAGATGAAGATATAACCTGCTAAATAAGGCATTTCCTATAATGGAGTTCATATGATGTTAGCAAATGCATTCACATATTGAAAAATATCAACTATTTAAAATAAATATTATTTATCATCATTATTATTAATATTAATAACAATAACAACAATAATAATAGTCCTTGTTTTTATTCCTCTAAGAAAAATCTAAACACAGTGGCTTTTTTTTTGGTGTTAATGTTACTCATTTTTCATTGTTTGATGAAAGTGGGGAAATTTTCACAGCTGAAGAGCAGTCATTTTTGATACACATTTGATAGTTGTGTCAAACATAAATTACTAATTTTTCTATTCAATACTCTTCTTTTGCTACATGTTGAATGGAATATAATCTAGTTTAACAGCAAGTCCAGCTATTAAATCCACATGGGTTTTCACAAGTAGTAAAAATTATCCAAAGGCTGCAGAAAGCTGTGCTCATTCGTTCATTCATTCATGTTTACTTTGCATTTGGTGTTACCGCTGAGGTGTTTTACTGTGTGTGACTTGTTAAGCATTGTAGTGACTCAGTTTTAAAAGGTACCCCCATAACACTTCTTGCTTTCTTGTTATGAGGAAGCTGTACAAAAGAGTATTTCATCCCTACTTACTACTTTTGAGAGCTGCAAAACTTAGACTGATTGGGTAAAAAAGGATGACTATAGGGTTGTTCAACCTGAATATTCAAAACCTGAACATTCAAAACCTGTGATACCCTCTAGTAGATAAAATTTCATCAGTCTTATTTGCTGGTGTTCTTAGGCTGTATTAGGGTCTCATACACACATGCATACTCTGCTGCCATACGAATAAAAATATCAGTTCCTTTTTATATAGAAACTAAAATTCTCAAGCAAGACAAAATTACCACAGTAGAAACTTTTGAAGTACATTAACCTGTAAGTTGTGAGAGCTGACAACACTGCAGCTATTTGACAGTAGGAAAACATGATCCAGTGTTTGAAAGGACTGTAGCATTACACCTGAAAAATGTTGTACAGACATCCTTTCACAAAGCCTTTTGTATAAGCTACTTCCAGGGAGAAGGGTAAAGAGATGCTCTGCATGCTATTTTAGATTAACTGGGAGCATTGCTGGTCATAAGAGTTCCAGATTGTGTTATGGTCTTCATTGCATTTCTAAAGCACGGAGTGCAATTGCAGCAGTACCTCGGTCTCTGCAACCATATTACAATAGTTTCATGTACAAATTACATCTTTAGCTATTTCATAGATGTCCATGCTCCTACTCACAGACCCCTTGTTAATGATAGTATAGCCAACCTAAAAGTCTAGCTGCTGGAATAACTTCGTGTTAGCTGCCCACCACACCCAGTATTCCCTTTCACATGTGTGAAACAGCTGACTTTTCATAGGCAAATGGAGGCTTGTGTATTTAAATTGTGCAAGCCAGTTTTTAGAGGATGTACATTATTTTTGGCATTGTCTACGAAGCACTCTTTGGGAGAGACATTGGCAACAGAAAATGTCAAGGTGTCGTTAATATAGGTGGCAGCATCCTGGCACCTTGGCATGATGAAGGTTCTCCTCTGCTTAATCCAGTGCTGGCCTGGGCAAACCCAGTGAAGGGTTTGCTTTCTGAACTGGTTCCGGCTCTTGTCGTCTTGCCAGCAGCAGCCAGCCATAACATATGGTTGTGATTTGAATGCTTAATGAGAGAGCATTGGGACTGAACACACAGGAACAACTAAAATGGACAGCCATCACAACTATCCAGGTTTTCTGGTGGAACAGCAGACCATTTCATTATTTTGTGAGAAAACTTCAAAGCATAAGACACACAGGGGTAAGCTACAGGATGTGGAGGTGTAACCACAGGTTTCCTAAAAAGAGAGTATCTCTGCAATGAGATAGTTTTAAAGTAGTGTTCGGGCAACATTATAGCAATATCCTTTTGGCAAAATGCAAATAAATAGTCAAAAGCAGAGACTCTATACTGTTCCTTTCCACTCTTGTTCCCTTTAATTCCCTGTATGAGATGACAGCAGATAGAAATAGGCTGCCTTGCTGAAGACAAATATTCCACCCAGACCATTCCTGTGCAACTGTCATGAAACTACCTTCACTACCCAGGGCAAGCAGCAGCAAACACCAGAAACGAGCATTTCAATCAACACCCTTTTCTCAAGGGCCACAAACGCCAGGCAGTGGCATGGCAGTCAGCAAATATGCCAAATGAGCTGATCCCATGTTGTGTCCCAGACTGAGTCCTGTCAGCCCCGAGCTCTGGCAAACTCACATTTCTTTAAGCAAGGCGCTGCACTTGTATTCAGTATGCAGAGAAGATTTTTTGTTTGTGTAAAACATCTGTAACCTGTAAAAAACCTGTAAAAAAACCTGTAAAAAAACCTGTAAAACACAGGTTTTAATTTTTTGTTTTGCCCTGCACAATCACTATGTTTACTTCCTGTTTGAAACGTGGAGGGAAAATTGTCATCTTAGATACTGGTCTGGTAATTTGGTTTTTGATGACTTTCTTATGGTGATCACCTCTATGATACCAGAAGATGCCCTTTGTGACCAATGATAACTTGTTTTACATTTGCTGTCAGCAAGTCAAAATTCAGTTTTCATATTAAGTTATTTTATAGAAGGGTATCCAAGGTCTAACTCCTGCATACAGCTTGAGACATACTGTTTTTCCCACACAGCTGATTGAAATACATGATAAAAGTTACCAAGTTATCTGCTGTCATGATTGCCAAGCTTCTTCTAATCTTGCATGTGGCCAGGTTTAATGAGTGGTTTAGGTGAATTTGCAGATGCACTAAAAGCTTTTTTTCCTGATCCCACCAAGTATGTTACAAAATTTCATGTCATAGATTTAAGTGACTTATTATTAGGGAAACTACGATGATGCCCCAAAAATCTGAGTTTAGGAGAAAGTTCATAATCTGTTTTGCCATTCCTTCAGATGAGTTTCAATTGGACATGCCATTTAAAAAAATGAGCCACAGTTTTCCAGGGAAGGGGCAGGGGTAGTTCTTGGTAAAGGGTAGTTATTTCTCACACAATTCAGAGTAATCAGCAGCCCAGTGACAGAGTTAATCAAGGGCCCAGTGGCTGTCTTTTGTACCCTGTCTAGCCAACAGGCCTCTCAATCGTCTGTGCCTCAAAAAATGCTCGTGAATGGCCTTTTAAGCTTTCCTTTGTTGCTGTCATTCCTAGGAAAAGACAGTAGTCACTTATCCTTTTGAGACTGGGCTGATTTGAGGCCCGACTGAGTAAGCAAGGCCCTGCTTGCCCTGGCAGTTTCAGTGGGGCACCAGTATTCAAGGATGAGAGCACTTGAAGGAGAATCTTTCTTGGCTCTTGCTAAGACTGGTGCTGCATGTCAGAAACAGAGTCTGTATTTACTCTCTTCATGGTGGTTACCTTTAGTTTAACAACTTTGGTTTCCACCTTCAGCTCTAAAGCTTTTGCCATCATTATAGAATATCAGAAAAAATATTTGGATAAATTCATTCTGACAGCAGAGAGTAATAAGTGAAGGTTTTAAAGTACACTTTCATACTTTGTTATTCGGAACACCAGTTCTTTATTCCAGTTACAGTTTTCACATTTATTGCTACTTCATAACATACTGGTGATCACATCCTTTCAACAATTTTTATATAAGGAAAGAAAAATATTATTCACAAAAAAGAGTCTTGCATATGGTAGACTTGATAATGGCTATATTAAAGTGAAATAGCAGAACATAAAAATGTGTACTATGTGTAAAGAGAAGAAATCACTTGGAAAAAACCCTACATGTTGCTTGTAAATGACCACTGAATACCACAGAACTGTAGTCAATTTTGATTATAACAACTATGTATATAATGCTTACTGCAGGGTAACCTCCAGGTGTTCTTGAAGCAGAAGGAATAGGAAGCAACTGCAGGATTTAGCAAACGGAATATTATTTCGTTTAATTACAGTAGATACTAAAATTGAAACATGCATAAAACAGGTAGCTAGATTTTTCAAATCTAAGTATGATTATGACTGTTAAAGACATTAATAAAATGTCCTGGACATTTTTCAATTTACATATTTATAAAATAATGTCTCATTAGAGGCTTATTGTTAATAATGCTATGTCTGTAATGAATGCCACTTGAATGAGGAAGGTGGAGAGGTGGGATATTACAATGAATTACAAGAAACTTGCTTTGAAAAAAACATGGCCATTTTCTCTATTTATGTCAGGGCTCTGCAGGTAGCAATATCATGTTCTCTGCCCATTTATTTTTATAAGCAGAATGTGACATGCTTTCTGAACTTGATTTTTTGAAATAAATAGATAAGAGAGTGTGAAATTAAAAAAAATTAACTCTTAGAAATGAAGATTCCTGGTTTTGATCCATCAGTTGAAGAGAAAAATAGAAAAAAAAAATGAAAACAGCACATATTTTTGAAGAAGAGGCTGTTCTAGAAATTACAGTCTGAAAAGAACAAATATTTGTGCAATAATACACAGTAGAAAAAGGAAAATGTCTGTGTTGTTGCTAGACCTGGAAGAATCCCTGCCTGAAAAGAGAATCGTCCCTCTTAAACTGACATTCCCTAGACCTGGCTATCCTGGATACTCAGTGATTGAATCACTGTAAAGAAGTTACTTTCCCTATTTTCTCACTCTGTGTTGTTTATCTTAATCATTAAGTTAGTGAGAGTAAAGTAACTCTCTGGCTATGTCTACTGCCTTTTATCTGATCTTTGCTCTGGATGATTTTTCCTATCCTAATTTTATTTCTTGGGTCTATATGGTCAATTATGCATCACTGAGAAGGATCTTGCAAACAAATTCGTTCAAATATTTTTGAAATACCCAAAGTTGTATGAAAAACAGGAGGACACAGAGACTGGGTAGCTTATTCCACTTCATTAACAAGAAATTTTCATCCCCATAACTTCTAGCTAAGATGTCCTCTTACAATAACTTTCTGCTAGTTTTACTTAAGAGGCACAACCACAAGGCAAGCACTTTGTCAAAAGTCACAGAAACATACAGACTGAGTAAATATTAAAAAAAAAAAAAATTTGTGTGAAATTGCCAAAAACTCTGGCAAAACTAATCCTTTCTTTCTAATACAAAATGAAAAGCAATACCAAAAAACAGTGTAAATCAGTTATGCTCCCTTTAATTGATGAATCTGAACTCCTACACTGTTGTCTTTTTAACAATATTTTTTAGAGAAAAAGCCCTTCCAATGTTTCACCAAAGTTTTATTTAAGAATGTTTAAACCCATGGTGACTGAAGAGAAATTTGAGGATACACGGTATCTTTTAAAACAAGGATTTTTTTTAGAAGCAGACATCTTGAATGATAGTTGACACCTTATGTTTCTGTAGCAGAGGAATGAGATAAGTAAGACATAGTCAGAAATAAAATATTGACTTTTCCTACAAACTTTTTATCATTGCAATTTTCTTAAGAAAAACAAAGCTATTGTACTTCTTTATGCAGTTGCACACCGTATGACTAATCACCTAGGATAATTTTTGGGGACATTATTAATGTAGAAAGGAGAAAGAGGGTAAAAATTCACTACAAAATTAGGAAGTCTTTGAATGGTCTTCTTAGAAGACTAAGGAAGAAGACTTACCTGTATTTAAACATAACTATGTTAAGATTTCTATGCTAATTTAATCAGTTGGCACATTTATGCTATGAAGTAGAGCATATATGGAGCTCTCTTAACCAGGCACAGCTAAGCTAGCTTAGAATTCTGGAGCAGGTGTCATAGGTTACACTGGGCAGTACCTGCCAGGAGCTGCTTAGTGTTTCTGCTTGGCAAAGTCTCAGGAACTTTATGTCGTGCTCTGTGGGGTGATGACTGCATGTCCAATAATGTCTTAAAAACCTGTCATATCTACAAATATATAAAGAGATTATACATGTACAGGTGTGTGCATTCCTACAAGCATGTACAGTATGCCCTACAGAGAGAAACCTTTTTCTGAGATACAGGTATTCTAGATGTTCCATGTAGGATTTCTCCTTCATGTTATCTTTTTGCTAACCACTTCAGCACAGTGAGAAGAATTAGCTCACAAATACCAGTCGGATTTGTAGAATCACAGAAGCATTTTCAGATGTTTTGTCACTTCTCTGAACTGGACTGCAGAAGCTGCAAAGCTCACTGGGAGCCAAGTATCTGATTCCTTCTCACACCACTGTCTCTGCTAAACGTAGGGATATTGCAGTAAAATGCTTATTAAAACCAACTACCTGATATTCAGCAATGCTTATATTAACATTAAAGACAGCTTGAATGCATTTGCATTTAAACCTGTATGTGGAATGTTTTTTCTAATTCATGATAGCTGTAAGCACTCATTGCCTAAAGAGTATATAAATGTTTCATGCATGCCAGCACACAATTACAGTGATATAAACAGCTTTAATTATGATACTAGCATAACACAAAAGTTGAAAATCTTTCCAATAAAAACATAGTCAAATACATATCTTTGAATGACAAGGAAACAATAAGAAAAAATTGATCAGCAATAATAAAGCTTTTTTATTCTAAGCTTTAAAGGGTGATATGTCTACAAAGGTCTGAAGACAGGACAGCACGAAGAATTATTTAGTGTAAAATTGTGATAACTGAATATTATTTTCAATTCATCTTTCTTATTAATTTCCAATTTCCATGGGGAATATAAGCTGAAATGTACATTTATGATACCTGAAAATAATTATTGTGGTTCTTATTGTGCTTCTTCTGAGAGAGGCAAACTATGAAAATCCTGCTTAACCATGTTCTCTGATGTCTGACTTCTTAAAAAGAGTAAGAGTCACCTAGTCTTTTAGATACTGTCACAGCTTCTGAATTGCTTTCTTATTAACATTATTTTCAAATGGAAAAATATATTTTACTTTGTGGTTTTACTATAAACCAGCGAATGGTATTGTTGAGTATTGTGAACAATTTTTCCCTGCAGTCACCACATATTGTCTTCCATAGCCCTAATTTTTTCTCCCGACTTTTTTTTCACCAAATGAAAATTGTGTTAAATAAAATCTAGTGGTTTATAGAAAAACCTGATAATATCAGAAATTGTTCCTTTGAGACCTACTGAACATATACAGTCCAACTCCTGTTCCTACACAGGACCATCTCCGAGACTCACACTATGTGCCTGAGAGCATTGTCCAAATGCTTCCTGAGCTCTGTATGGATGAGTAAGTGAAGGCAACTATATAGTCCTTAAGTCAAAGATGCTCCTTATATGGGGCATGTACCTTTGGGTCTTGATCCTATCTTCTGGTCTGACTGACCTGAATATCACAAACCTTTATAAGTCTATGGAGCTTTGCAGAGTGATGTATGGAGAATTTATTTCCTGAGTTTGTAAACTAATTGTTAAAGTTTGTTTGGTATTTATTGCAGGGGAGTTATGATATAAATGCAAATTACTGTCATTAGAAAACTTGAAAGATTAATTCACCCAAAAAACCCCCATTAGAAATGGCTTAGTCTACCTGAAAGTTAAATAGATATCCTATATTAATATGCCTTACACTATTCCTAACTCCAATATTCAGAACCTGAAATCAGTTTATGTTAGAAAAATGTCTTACTCAGATGAGGTGGGAGACCATTACAAATTCTAGGGTTGTGTCTTTTTAAGAAAAGACTGATGTTGACTGATGCCCAAATAGACACAAGAACATCTCAGAGTTTTCTTTCCCGTACATTTAACTCATTAACTGAAAAGAACTTTATAAAAAACCCACATAAACTCTTTTCACATATCATTGTGCTATGAATATAAATTGCAATTTCAAATCATTCTGGCAGCCTGCTGAGTTTTTTTTTTTTTTTAAGATATATCCAAGTCTGTATAATGTTAATCCATCTGAGTACAGAGAAAAAAAGAGTCGATAAAAATGATGCAGAAAGGTGGAAATTACACCTTCCTGTGTTAGCAACAACTTACCCCCTAAGAAGAGCTTGTTTTCAGCAATTTTTGCTAGGAACTTTGACAAGGATGGAGGTACCCAATTACAATCACCAGAGGACATCTGCTAGTTAATTTTGTAGCAGACAGATGCAGAACTTCTGCATGCTTCAAGGTGCCTTCAACTTCCCTTTTATGCTTCTTACCCATTTCATAAGTGGAATTGCTGCTGTTGAATACACTTGCAATCTGTCTGGTGCCCTGGCTGGATGAGGAGCACAGTGAGGAACTCCACATGGCTTTCTGCTAACACATGCTGGTGTGGTCTATGGGAAAATCTGTTACATGCTCATCACAGAGAGCTCATGGAGAAAGCCTGAACTAGAGTTTTGTACCACAAATACCTTACCAGACAAACACAAATACCTTACCGGACAAACTGAGTAGTCCAAATATTTTCCAACAAAAAATTAACTTAAAAAATTTCACACTGAAGAAGGAAATGGAAACATCTGGTGATGCTCTGTGGCTGTAAACTGTGTTTTCTCCAAAAAAATCCTTTCCTTCTTCTTTCTTTACTAAAGAATTCAGGTCAGACAGTTTTGTATAAATATATGTTTTGTACCAGAATTGTCAAATGGCAGTGTTAACCAGATAGCTGGCCCTTGATCTTTGGTAGGACAGTAGCTGCAGTCACTGGGAACCTACGGGGATTTTCAGAGAAGATTGGTTTGCACTCTGATGTGAACGGTTGCAAAACAGAAAAGGAACAAGTATGTCTTCAAAGTTTATTTCCCATACCTCTAGCTCATTAATTGGGAAGGTGAAGAACACAGGCAAGCAGTTTTCATAGGTTTTTTGTGCTGTGTTTGGGATTTTCAGAAAAGCATGAAACACAGCCAATGTCTCCACATGGTAGGAAGGTATGACCCCTGACTTCGGGGAAAATCTCATCCTCTCTCTCTCTAAGTAGCTTACCATTCTGCCGGGGTTTCGTACCATGCACTTGTATAACCATCCTCTTCAGCTCTATTTACATAGGGATAGGTTGTCATTCAAGTGCAGCAACAGGATTTGAAACTAGTTTATCTTCTCTTTACGAATAACCTGCCATTAAGCAAGGGATTGCTACCACTCTAGCAAACAAACACTTTGATATGGATCAATAGCCCTTTTTTGAAAAGGATATTTTATAAACATCTTCTGTATGAAAATCTCTATGTTTCTTCTAATTCCCTTATAAACATTATTGGGGTTTGGTCTGGATTGGTTAGTTTTGTGTTAGGGTGGGGTTTTTTCTCAAATGTTAGTTGCTTTGATCTTTTAACAAATTTTGGAATCTTTGAAATACTGGTGTTTCTGAGTTCCCATTTTAAGCTCTTTATGCAAACAAACCATAACAGTGTTAATTTCTACCTGCTGTCCAGTCACTGAACCTATGATGTGAATTATTCTCTAACCAGGAACACCTTGCAGTTTAGATCCTCTAAAGTAAAACTGTATTTTAAGGTTACAAGGGTCACGATCACTAATAGAGGTCTCCAGCTTTCAGATTTATGAGTTACTTTGTGGAAAGGAAAATGCTTTCTACGTTTTCAGTTTGTAAAGTGAAATGGCTTAGTAGAGCCTCCAAAAATTGCAGTAAGCTTATCATAGCCTCAAAAAATCTGGTTAATGTGATAAAGTTTGGCAGGAGCTGCTAAGATATTCAGCTTAGTTTCATAGAAGGTGGGAGAGAGAAGGAAGGAATAAACTCAAAACAAAAACCAATTTTTCTTACTAAATAGAGTAGAAAAAACCCTACTGGTTTCACTGGGTATTTATTTAACCTTAAATGTCTTCAGGTAATCGTATATAAAATATTTCATAGCAGAATAACATACATTAGTGCTGTGAACTCCCTTATCTTCTCTGAAACCTAATACTGCTGGGGCAGAAACTTATTGTCTGTTGTGGCTGTTTAGTCTTGGCTATCACCAAATTCCCAACCAGCTGCTCCCTCTCTCATCTTCCTCCAGGCATTGTTCCTCTGCCCATTTTCATTTTCAGCTTCCCCTTCTCCCTGACCTGCTGACTGTGTGTTTGTGGTCAGTTCCATAACAGTTTGCCTCTACTGTTTCTTCTTCCTCATTCTTTACCCTGCTCCAGCGGGGCTCCTTCCCACAAGATGCAGTCTTTCAGGAGCAACACCCTCTTCCACAGGCTCTCCACAGGGAATGCCTGCTCCAGTGCCTGGAGCAACCTCCTCCTCTCCTTTCTCCTTGACCTCAGTGTTTTCACTGCTGTTTCTCTCACTTTTTGTTTCCTCCTTCTCTGCCTATGGGGTGTTTTCTGTCCTAAGTGTATTTTTCCAGAGGTGCCGCCAGCATGGCTGCCAGGCTCAGCTTTGGCCAGTGGTGGCCCTGGAGCTGCCTGAATCTGCCCAACACAGATGGGTCTGGAGTTGGTCATGCAAGGAGAAAAGAGACCTCCAAGTTCAGCCTCTGAGCTACATGTTGTTTTGGGAGATCCACAGCACTCTGAGACCCACGCTTAGGGCTGAAGACATTTGGCTCTAGGAACCCATGCGTAACTCCTGTTTCTGCTGCTTGGGGATCTCCATATGGCCAGTCAGCTGGTCTGAACACAGAATCTTTTCCATGGGGCCAGCCTGAATGGTCTCCCCCGTCTCAACTCAGGTGGGTGACCTTGGTTAATAAGGTGGCCTGGAAACAAACACCTTCCCTCCCCTATAAAACCCTCTTCAGGGCACCATACTGCTTGACTATTAAAGTGGTTTTAGGAGGATTGCTGGTTTACGCAGCCTCAACATACTGTTCCAAGTGAGATTTTTCCAAAAGACTAGCTGCCTTAGCCCCATATCCCTGGGAACGGGGGCAGGCCAGACCTGGACAGGACATCTGACTGTGGGTGGTGAGCAGGATCATGCCCAAGGTGGCTGATTGAGTGCGACTCCAGTGCCACAGCCTCAGAGAAAGCAGCTCCAGGAGACAGGGTCAGCCTTTACACAGCCATGGTCACTTTGGTCAGAAAGAGACAAAAATAATTATGAGAATAACTTTAAAAGAAACAGAAAACCAGCTGAATCTGAAGTAACAAAAATCAGTATTTGTTTATTTTTCTGTCTACATGTAAATGAGTTGAACACAAATTTAGCAAAATAGCTTTCTTAATCCCTCGAGGAAAGATTCCTTCTCTTGATAAAACCTGACGGCAGATTTTAAAGAAATTCTATTTCAGAACATGTTTGTGTGATCTCCTCAAAAAAGGATTTTCTTTTCCTATCACAAAGTTGCCAGAGACATATTTTCTCTTTAAACATGATTAAGAACTCTTTTCCTACAATGAATCCCTTTAAAAGTAAAATTCCTAGTCCTTATAACTCTGCAATATGAGGAAGATGGGGATTCCCACTGAGCATGAATTGCAGGTGAATGTGGATAACTTCAGGG
Organism: Eulacestoma nigropectus; assembly: GCA_013397775.1. Classification (NCBI taxonomy): domain Eukaryota; kingdom Metazoa; phylum Chordata; class Aves; order Passeriformes; genus Eulacestoma; species Eulacestoma nigropectus. Next base: position 88,833 of record VZTE01002615.1, on the reverse strand, counting down.
GTCAGCCTTGATTTCTCTCCTGTACAAATAAGTAGAGAGGATCAGTGATGATGCGTTGAACCCTCCAGGTTCTCTGAGTCTGAAGAGACAATAGGAAGAAAGAGAAGTTTTGAGTATGTTTGAGACGTTTGACCTTGAGAGATATAGCATGAACTCTGCCCCTCAGATTGTGATCCCTTCCCTGAGCTGCTTCCAGAGTAAGATAGTAAAACACCCTTCTGATAAATCTAGATACAAAAGTGCTATGTAGTATTTAATAAGTAGTGAATTAGTTTTTAATATAATGTTTTTCATGTAACTTTGCCTTTGAATACTGTAATATTGTTTCTGAGCAATGGTGAAAGGGTTGTCACTAAAAATGGTGAAAGGGTTGAAGTGTGGCAAACAACTCCTGCATTAATGGCTCCATTCTACCTGAACATGGTAACTTAAACAACTAATTCACAGCTCACCATAAACCTAAAAGTTCTATTTTCATAAGTGCCACCAGACACAAGTTGGAAATAGCATACTGCTTTCCTGAAGTTTTGGATAATCTCAGTCAGGTTCTGCAAAATAGAAAATTGCTGTTAGATAATTTGAAAAGAAGTTTCAAACTTTGCTAAGAACATGAATTATGCTAATCGTGATATCTCTGTTGGTATATTTTTGCTTGGACTGAATTCCCATGCAGTCTCTCTGTAGCCTGAAGTGCCTCAGGAGCAACAACTTCATTACCTTTCATATATGATATCTGTCAGATGCTAATTTTTCTGTAGAAGATTTCTTGTTCTTTGTAGTTTATTCTTCTCGTATCTGTGGTTTTACTCAAGATGCAGGTAGATAAACTGATTAAAATTGTTATAATTAAAGGAGTTCAGGCTAAATATTTAACCATTAAGCACCAAAAATTGTCATGGATGGATTTTCCAAGTTTTTATGGGGGTAGAAAAGAGACCTGAAATATGCTGTCCTTCAGAGCCGTGAAGAAAACTATAGCCAGATGCTTTTCAGATACGGGAGGAATTTTGCACAATCTTTTTGATTTTGCCTTGCCACACAGCAAGTGTCTGATAATCAGGATTTCCCGAAGGCTGAATCTTTTTTTTGCCTTTCTCAATGTACAACCATGGAAGCAGATGTCACAGGGTGTAGCCTGCTGAAGTGAATAGCAATGTTTAACTGAGATCCTTAATTGTTTGAAAGTACATTACATTTTTTTAGTACATACATTTACTTTGCTAGTACATTACATAAAGATAAGGTCTTCCTAATAATCCTGACATTAGGAAACTGCATTTAAAATGTGACAAGACAAAAGTGTGCAGAACACTTTTGGCTTAGTAAAATAGTCTGAGTGTTTTAATTTTCTAAGCCAAATAAAGTGAAAGAATAACATTCAAAAATTAGAGTTTTAAAATGCTTTCTTAGATGTTAAGCTAAATTTATCCAAGTCTCATGTAATTCAAAGAAGTCTCTGTAGTCTCAGACAAGTTTAGAAAACAAAATTGAAAGTAAGTTTTACTGCTGTTGTCGGTTGGTTTTTTTCATAGTATAGTGTTAAGTTATGGAAGTCATTCTCTAGAGGATGTGTGGACTCCAGAGGAGGGAGGATGGATGATCTCTGTAAAAGAGGATAGATCAATTCATCGTGAACTAATAAGAACAGGGTGGGTTTGAGCCAGGAATAGCTCCACAGTATATTCAGCTGATCAGCCTAGTCAAATTCACTGTTTTACCACCTGCTCTCATGCTCTTTCTAGAACTTTGACTAATTTTAGATCTTGGATTTGAATTAGCAATTTATAGTGCGTGCTTACCGGATGCTGTTGACACATGAATAAAACAGCAACAGGGTCAGGCTGAAAACAATTTTTGAAGGTGACCTTTTGCATGCAATTTTAAAGTCTAAGCTGAACAATAGCATAGAGTCATTCACCTAATGCCAAATTAACCGAACTAAAGCACTAGATACAATATTATAGAAATGTTTTGTTAGTATGAGTCACAGTCACCATAATTCAGTAAACAAATTATGTAATTCTGGCAGGTGACTCCATCTGGTTGCTTATAGTGAAAGTTTCTCAGTGCTGGACTTGGTTATTTGCAAATGATACATCTTATTTTCACGCATTTTGTGAGTTCACCAGTTGACTGTTCTGCAGAAAATGAAGATATATTTTTTGTAGAAAAATTATGTATGCCTTTTTGCAAATCTCTTTTAATTTAAGCTGCTGTCCCAGGCATTCCATACTGTTTTTTCATGCCTGGTCAGTGTAACACAGGGAATGATGCAGAGGGCAAAAATGGATTTTACGAAGGGTGCATCCCGTATAGATAAAGCTCAGGTCTGAATAGAGTCATGTTCAATTTTGAGTTTTTTTTTCCTTCTGCCAGAGATACACTGTGTAGCATTTTCAAGTCAACTGACCACCAAAGAAAGGTTAAGAGAACCAGTTACCGAAGATTTTGAATCTCAAACTCTCATTCTGTTTTATCATTAGGACACTCTTTTCAGGAGAAAGGAACTCTAAAACAAAGGTGTTGATCCCATTAGGATGAAGAAATAAGTATTTTTGTTTTGTTGTTGTTGACATCGTTTGGTTTTGTTTTTTTTTTTTTTTTTAAAACCCCTATGGAAAAGCTATTAAATAGATAGTTGGTACAGCAAGCATTTTTTTTCTCAAATAAAATGGTTTTTTATTGTGTAGGATCTGTGGTTACATATCTAAGACCGACTGGCAGTGAAAACTGAACTGTGATTTAGCAGATACATATAGTATGAAATTTATGTTAGTTGAGTTTAATGCTCTTCTTTTGCTGCTAGAATAGCCACAGGAACTGTTGTCATAAGCAGAAAAGACAGAGATAGAATCCAGTCACGTAGAATCCAGTCAAAGAACAAAACTGAAATAATCTCCTATAAATTTTACTTGAAAATTTGTTCACAGATATGACTGAGATTTCAACTACTGTAATCATTTTCACTGTTATTTTGATTCAATTTCGATCATTGTTTTCTGATTCTTTCTATCCTGCAAAACTGTGTATTTTTATAGTGGATGATTTCCCCCGGCATTAGATCATGACTCTTCCTAAAATATTTGCCTGAGAGCTTTTGCTTCTCCATTGGGAAGAGACATCAAAGAGCTATCATCTAATTGATTTTGTGTTTTGTCTTTTTCTTCCATGAAAAATTAGGTCAGCACAGCACAGGATAAGGAAAAAAAAGCATTTAAATTGAGACATAGCCTATAGCTTCACCAAGACCTATTCATATCCACTGTAAACATTCTGTTAGGGTTTTTTTCTTAAGAGATATTTACTTAATAGGAATCTTAGGGGTTCAGTTTTTGGGGGTGTTTAACCTAAAGTGTCAAGAGACTTGAACATTGAAATACAGTGGCATAGATCACTAGAAGATTGAATAAGTTGTCCAACTGCAATGCAAGCTTTGAAACTCCCTCAAGTTAGGCAGACTCCATTCTTTCTGAGTTAAGGCTGTCAAACTAACAACTTAACTGCAAGCATATGGACTCTCCTTGTGCTGCCATTTCAGACTATGTTTGGCTCAAATTAGTCTATCTCTGAAAATTGAGATGGGAAGATCTTCAGGTATCTTAATTCTTTTATCGGATGTATATCTATATGATATATTGCTATGCAAATAACAGAGAGGTTGGTGTTCTGATAATTTTATAAATCTGTCAGTTACCATTCCCAGTGAAAACAATTGGGTTTTCACATAGAAAAGTGCAGAGAAAATAGATTGCTACAAGTCAGCAGCATGTTTCAAATTCAGAATCTTAGGATGATTTTTTTTTTTTAGTTATCAAAATGTGCTTATGTTCACAGCAAAACTTCTGAGATATAGGACTGTGAGGTGAAAAAAAGAGGGGGAAATAGCTGTGTGCAATGAATAATGATATTTCAGCTGCAAGACAGTATGGTTAAAATAGCACTTCTACTGGAAGAAACCCCATGAATTTTAGAAGTGATATTATTTCTTTGAGAATTGTTGTAGAAGGAAATCATGAAATCTTCTGTAGGTTTTTATGTAAATGTCAAGCCCTTTTATCTTCATTTAATGGCTCTACTTTGTGTTTCCAGTGATGCCTTATTCCTGGAAGCTTTCAAGTTAGGTTGGATGAAGCTTCAAGCAACCAGGTGTAGTTGAAGCTGTCCCTATCCATAGGAAATCATTGGCAGGACTAGATGATCTTTAAGCTCTCTTTCACTTCAAGAAACTTGATAGATTCTATGAAGAAGGAAATTTGACTAATTAATGCATTACTTGATGTTTCACTCGTCTCCTTGCAAACTGTAATAAATTAGTTGGCAAAATAAAAGCCAAATGAATATTTCCAATTGTGTATCTTTAGTTGATGTATTTACATTGCACAGATCAAAAATGTGAGACTTTATGAATATGAGATAAGTAACTCCTGAGTTAGTGGATATTAATTTAAATGCTGAGGCAGGCACAACTCTGTGTTACATCTTTCTCAGCAGCCAAGTAGTTCAGTAATATTTGCAAGGTGAATTAAGTGTCCTGCTACTTTGCAGAGAATTTCTAGTCCCAAACTACTCAGTCTCTGCTATCATTTCTGCTGTGCAGCCAGGATGATAGCATACACCGACATCCATGCCAATCTCTAGATTATTTCCTATATATCTTCTCATTCAGGCAGCTCACTTTATGCAGATTTCAGAGTACAAAAGATAGATCTGAGTTTTGCATTGCATCTCATGATATTTCTTACATTGTAATTTTTTAAGTAGATTTATTGAGTCTAGCTGTTCCTGAGCTTATATTACAGTGCAAATGGATATAAATGTAATAGATGTAATTTACTACTTGTGTTTACTTTTAAGAAGCAGTATCTGCTTTCTTCTAGAATGTGACAATGGACACCCCATTGTAGTGAAAAGTTGTTTACATTAATTCATGCAGGAAAATTGAAATTTTTTTTGTGAAGTCAAGCTACCTTTATGTATATTGCGTGGTGGTTGGCGGCCCATGAGCTAAATTCACTTCACAGGATGTTTCTATTTGACTTGCCAATTTTTCAGGTGAAAGAAAGAAAACAGTTATAGTATTACTCAGACTAGAAAAAGCTGAAGAATTTATCCTCCACCATAAAGTGGTTGGAGAGGGGTAGAATCACTGCTTGTAGATGGGAAAAAGGAAGGTCCCCATGCTTTTGCTGCCTTTACATTGGCTGCACCATGAACCCAGTGCTCAGGCTGAGACAGTCAGCCCTTCTCATTCTACCTGCTTCCTTCCCTAGCTCTTCAGAATTCACCTTTGCGAAAAAAGTGCACCTCAAAGGTTGAGATAGGGAGGTCAGTGTGAAGGATATAAGGCTGCTTGCATGGGAATCATTCAATGCTGTCACCAGAGGAAATATAACAGTTTTTTGGGAAAGCCACTGTTCCTTGGCTATGGGAAGAACAAGGATAGGCCTGAGTTCAACATCTCTACGAAAAGGGAAAAAGGTCTGGCAAAGCAGGATCTCATTTCCACAGAGTAAAAGGCAAGCCTTGGCTGCCTGCATGCTAAGGAGCTGTATGTAGTTCTATAAATGAACCAAATATTTACTTGTCAGTGAGTTCTAGGGGACATTGACATCTGGAAAAAGTATTTTCTTACCTTGTCATACTTGACCATCTTGTGGTGTGTCTGACCAACTTGTTAAGCTTCTACGATGAAATGACTGCTGTGGTAGATAAGGGGAGTGCAGTGGATATTGTCTACTTGGACTTCAGTAAGGACTTTGACACTGCTCCCAAAAGATCCTCAAAGAGAAGATGTTGATGTGCAGTCTGGATGATCAGATTGAACACTGTCTGAATGATCAGGCTGACATGATGATGATCAGCTACACAAAACCAAATTGGTGGCCAGTAACTGGTGTAATCCAGTGGTCAGTACTGGGTCTAACCCTGTTTAGTATCTTCATTAGTTATCTGGACAATGGACTAGAGCATATCCTCAGCAAATTTCCTGATGACACAAAACTGGGTGAAATAGCTAACATATCAGAGAAGCATGCTGCCATCCAGTGGGACTTCATCAGGCTGGAAAAATGCTCTGACAGGAACCTCATGAAATTCAGCAAGAGGAGGTGCAATATTCCACGTGCAGGGAGGAACACCTCAAGCACCAGTATATGCTGTGGGCCACCCAGATGGAAAGCAGCTCTGTGGAGAAGGGCCAAGGTACCCTGGTGGATATCAAGGGCCAATGGCATCCTGGGCTGCATTAGGAGAAGTGCTGCCAGCCAGTCCAAGGGAGATGATCATGCCCCTCTCCTCAGCCCTGGTGAGGCCACAACCACCGTACTGTGACCAGTTCAGACCTCCTCAGTACAAGGGACACACGGACATATAAAGTCCAGCAAAGGGCTACAATGATGAAGGGACTGGAGCATTTCTTACAAGAGGGAAGTCTGAGTGAGCTGTGACTGTTTAGCCTGGAGAAGAGCAGGCTCAGGAGTATTTTACCAATGCATAGAATGTATTAAATTGAGCCAGGTTGCTTTCAGTGCTGCCCAGTGACTGAATAAGAGGCAATGGCCAAAAAGTGAAACACAGGAGGTTTCTTGTAGACATAAAGTAGCTCTGGGTAGAGCTGGCTGCCTGGGAGGTGCTGGGATCCATCCTTGAAGATTTCAAAGGCCATCCGCATATGGTACTGGAATTGCCTCTGAGTAGCCCTGTTCGAGCATAAGACTTAGACAAGTTTTCTTCCAGAGTTCCCTTCCAACCTCAGCCATTCACTGATTCTGTGAAAAGAGAAAGATTAGTTGACAGTCTAGTTTCAAAGCTCTGCTTTCTGTTTTGACATATTTCAATTGTCTATAATGGGAGCTTAGACACCTACATATAGATACTTAAATATGGATATAGTCTTGAACTGAAAGAAACACGGGTTATCTTGTTTTAACAAAAACAGTAACACACGTTTTTATTTGTTAAGGGCTGTTACTTCAGCCACGTAGATTTTCTCTAGCTCTTATGTAATTTTCTTATTTTATATTTCTGGTTTTCCTTTTTTTTTTTTTTTAATTTTCTACCTTTCAGCTAAACATTTATTTCGAAATCAAAACTTTAATTGAAAAGAAATTTGAGTCTAGATGATTCAGTAATAAGTAAAATGCCTTAATGATTTAATACGGAGGAATTAATAACAATAGTAAAAAAAATCTTAAAAGGGCAGTATTAAAACATTTTAGTTACATGACTTTCACTGCAGCATGATTTATGTCATTGAATGCTTGGGATTTATGGTGTTAGCTCTGTAAAGTTACAGGGGTCCATTCTCAAAAGGATGTGTATAAAATAATTTCTGAATAAAATTATTGATTGGTAGAGGGAAGAAATAGTGTTACTTGTGACACAGTGGTACTTTCAACACCCTGCTTAGGGTCCACTTAGGTTAAGCAGAAGTTCTGCAGGCAGGAATTTCCCATGATATGAGGGAAATGGTTGAGGTACTCACAGTATGTAAGTGTTATATAATTGTTAACTACTTTCAGAAATACATGAGATATTTGTGCATTAGTGGATGTACTCCAGAGATGCTGAAGAGGTAGATGATAACTTTTCCTGACTTTTTTTTTTTTTTTAATTCAGTCTCACTTTTTTTTTTTCCATGCATCGTTGAAGTCCTGATAACTTTAATATTAGTTGTATGGTGGTTTTGCTTCCTATTTGCCTGGTTATTTACTATTCATTAGTGTATAAAATTTCTGATAAAGAAAGCCCATCATATTCTCTTCTGCTATGCTGACTTGCACATTTGGTAGCTTCATCAGCTTATACTGCATACACTTTTTTTTTTAATAGAGAGAATGGAAATTACCTAGTTTCTGATGCAAGGTAAAATATTACACTACTGGAAATATTTTCATGAAGAAATAAAATTTGTGGCATCTTTAGTACTACATATATGTCTCCTTTCAAAAAGGACAACACCAGTAGTAACTGACATAGTTTCTCAAAAATACATTCCAAAAATTGTGTATACCTCTATTCAGGTCCAAGTGCACTATTCTGCTGTGGATCAAAGCTAAAAACCTGTCATGAACTACTCAGCAGCAAAACAAAGGTCCAAAATACAGAAGAATAATAGCTGTGAGAAAACATTAATGTCATTGGAGTAAACTGTGTGTAAGGAGAGTAATTCTTAATGTATTTGTTTTCCAGCAGTATTAGCTGCTTTAGAGCAAGTACCTATTTCTTGAGATGACCTTGCTTCTTTGATATCTGTGGTCTGGAACAAGGTACAGTATTACAGCTTCAGGTATATCTTTCTCTTTTGATTTTTTGCCTATTAAGAAAGTAGTTCAGTGCCCACTTAAGCTCTCATAGGGTTGGCAGGCTGCTTCAAACTAAAAGGTGTGTCACATTAGAAATATTTTAGGTAAACCTGGCCAAGTCTGAGCAAATGTCAGATTTACAAGCACTCTTGTCAAAATCATAAAGTTAACAAGCTGGAGAAGAAGAGAAAGAAACTCTTCTGATCTGCATAATTTTAATTGTTATTTATAGCTGTAACATATCAGAAAAAAATGTCTGAATTAAAAGATATTATTTTAATGCACACTGTCTCTTTAATAATGAACTCCAACAGACAGAAAAGCTGTCTGCCTTCTTTCTTGCAGTCAAGTAAGCTTTCATCACTTTTCCCTTGATGTTGGATTATAGAGCAAAGTTAAAAAGAAAAGTGAACCTCAAGCCAGGTTTTTAAATCCAGAGACAGGCAACAAATTTAAGTGCCCTGATTCGGAAATGCTGAGCCTCTGGCAACTTCCATTTACTTTAAAGGGAGCTGCCAGGGGCTCAGCACCTGAAAATAAGGTCAGTTATTGAGGTACTTCACTGAAGATTGATAATTCAGAGATAATCCATAACCAGAGCACAGAACGATTGTACCCCTTTGGGAGGAGAGAAAATTCTGAAGTGAAAAACAGAGGCTTGTCACGTTAGCACTCCTTACTATTACTAAGCAGGAAGTGCAGTATCCACAGAAGAAATCAAAATGTATCTATTTTACAAAACATGAGCGTTAGTGTATTTGACACCTTAAAAAAAAAAAGGAAATAAACCCCAAACAAAGAACAAAACACTGAAACAAAGGAGGGGGGCAGTTTTAGGGGACAGCATGATTTGAAAACTCAAATTTCAGATCACTGAGTCATGGCTTTGCCTTCTACTGGCTAGTCTGCCTCTGAAGGATGATACTTTCATCTCAAAATTGCATTCTTTCACCCAGTGTACAAGGAGCCTATCCACACACAGAGCTGAGGTACTTATTTACTCCTTCTGCCCACGTAGGGAGCTAGGTGGCAAGTCCACAGAGGGACACAGGAGATATGTGGTTATGATCTTAGGCCATTAGCAGGTCTCAGTTAAGTCATTACTTGGCTCAGTTGATATTGGCTCATCCTTTCCTGGCTTTGTTTCAAAGGCAGATGCATCCCAAGTTCCATGTGTAGTGACCTTTTTGTGGGAAGGGGGCATCTGAGCTGGAGTGCATTTTTACTATTTTAGTGAGTAAAGGTCATTGTTTGAGCAAATTCTCACCACAAAATTAGCCAAAACTGGAGCCGTAGTTGGCTTATTATGCAACATCCTTGTTAAAAAGGATATTATTTTTTCAGTTCCCACCACTTCAAGGACTTAGATCATCAATTTTCTATTATCTATATTCTTGTGGTTATTTCTTTCATCGCTTAACTTCTTTGTTCTTTAGCTTATTGCTTGGAACTTCACCACTATTATTCAATAACAGAACGCCATTTTTTTCTCTTCCTTTTTTTCCCCCCCATTCAGATAGAAATTCTGCATGTAGGTTTGGTCCTGTCAAAAGCATGAATCTGGGATCAGGAGGTTCCCTTAAATCTAATTTTCCCTCTTAGTTGTATCCTCAAGCTGATTACAGTAGTACCAGGATTTGTTCTGTTTGGAAATTAAAAATGTTGAAAGGAGGGAAATGAAAAAGTATTTTCAGCAATTCTGTCAAGTTACGTTGCTCTAACTCTTAATTTACTTTTGAGCTCCAGCATGTATTTTTTATCAGATTTTTCCTCTTAATTTTGAGTCTTCTGCATCTCCCCAGTACTAAGCTATCTCATGGTATGAGCTGTGCTAGCACTCACATTAAAAACATTAATTTTCAAGGATTCTTTACTGAGCTGTGAAAACTTGCTCTAGACAGACACATGCTTCAAGGCTGTGATGCAGAAGGAGGCCTGTGCAATCTCCAAGGCCATTTGATGACATTGTTTCTTTCCTGCAAGGGTTCCAACCTGAAAGTTCCAGAGGTTTAATTTTTGTGTCCTAATCTGCTGAAACTCTTCAGAGTTCTGTCTAGTTACTCCAGGGATTCAGAGAAGTTTTACGTCAAGGAGCACCAGATAGCTCAGAGAATCCAAACTGGGCCTTTCTCCCTGCAATGCTTGTGTACATTACAATCACATATCAAATCAGCCTGCCTCTTCAGCCTCACACTGCTTTGAGGTAGCCTGGATGTCCACAGTGAACTGCCTTAAAAAGGCCCTAATTTACAAAAGTGAGCCTGACAACAAATACACTTTTCCCCTCAGAAACTGATTCATAAACTTTCAGGACTCTGGACAAACTTTGCTTACAGACAGAGATTAGATTTGTGTATGTGTGAAAAGCTAACAGTTTGGGAAGTGTAAAATCCTCCAGACAAATGTAAAAAACCCAGAAACTGCTAAAAAAATGAACATGAAAATAAGTAATGAGAAATTCTTGGTTTAATATCTCTCTGCTTTGTTTTAATAGTCTAAGGCTGTGTTTTAATACTCTTGGACTGAGTAGTCTCAAATGCAGGATAGAACTGAGGAATAGCTTCTAGATAATCCCATGGGGATTTTGCAGGATCTGCAGAGCAGGGGGCTGTAGGAGCCAGTACCTTATAAAAATTAGGCTAGGGCCAGGGTTAATCATGGCAGGAACTTTGTGAAAAGGTTATGTGGGGGAGCCCTCTTATTGGCTGAGATGGAGTTGATTTTCTCCTAGTAGAACATATAGTGCTGTGTTTTGGATTCAATACGAGAATTATGTTCTGTACTGGCCCTTGCCTTGATATGACAGCATGATGTATAGTGAGACAACCTGTCATGTGACAACTCATGCTTGTACTGCTCTTCCCTCTACTTGGAGAGGGACGGAAGGAAGGAAGGAAGGAAGGAAGGAAGGAAGGAAGGAAGGAAGGAAGGGAGGAAGGGAGGAAGGGAGGAAGGGAGGAAGGGAGGATGGAAAACTGCCTAGTGGTGTTTTCTGTAGAAGTGACATGGTGTGACAAGATTCCTGTTTGAAATCAAGAGAACCAGCACAGAAATTAAGGCAGTAGTTGTGACTGTTTCGTTTTTTTCAGAGCAGGTAAAATACCTGGGTTATGACTCTAGGGAAGGAAGAGCAAGAAAGAGTAGGTGAACCTGTATGTTTCATTTATGTAGTGTACAAACACAAGGGCACAATCTGCTAAGGGTACACACAAACAATAGAGAGTTGAAAACGAAAGAGGCTAGTCAAATATGCTTGTTTAGTTGACTTACTTTAGTTCAGACAGCGGCCTAAGTGTTCCCCAGATGCTAAATGAGGCAATGTGACGACTGTAAGCGCTGGTTAACACATCCTTTTGGCCAATAGGGAGATCAGTTTTCTTCGTCACAAGTTACATTATAGAATCGTATGCAACTAAGTTTTTTCTTATATTCTTCCAATCACCTTTGCCCAGCACAGCACTGATATATAGAGCTTTTATAGAAAGCAAAGAAAATTGTGTTGTAAAGCATTGCTGCAGGTATGTAGTCCAACCTTTTTCTCAAAGCAGGGCTAACTTCAAAGTTAGGCCAGATTACTAATGGCTTTTCTTCTGTAGTTTCGGAAATTTCAAAGGATGCTAATATAACAGTCTTTCTGTGCCTACTACTTCTAACCACTCTTATTGTGAACCACTCCTATTTTTTCATTATGCCTATTTAAAATTCCCTTGCTTCTTCCTCAAAGCAAGGAGTACCTCAGAAATAGATTATTCCAAGTCTTAAGCAGTATCTCTGATCTTCTTCTTTCATATAAGTGGAATATACATTTCTGACACAATTTGCAGTACGACCACAAATTTTTTTAGCTTTCCAAATACAGTCTGAACAAAAATGTTTTATGTTAAGATAAATTCTGTCAATCGTTCTATAAGCTGGCCGTTATCTTTAATGTTAAAACCTTGATGTTAACCTATCAAATGTGATTCTCTTTTCTGTTTGATTTATTCTCTTTGCTTTAAAGCCTTTGGTCATTGAAAACGACAAGCTTATTTTGTAGTTAAACAGGTTTTTGTTTTTGTTCAAATTACAATGCTATGAGAGCAATTTTGTATAACTGCTGTTTTTTTGGAAAGCATGGAATGTGTACTGGTATTGGTATTCTTTTACATTTATTGACAATCAACTACTAAAACATGGCTATGAACAATATGCTATTTTCAAGATGACTTCAACAAATATTAGTTGCTAAGTCTTCAGCCAAAAAATATAGTCATATGTATATGTCAACCCTAGAACTTCCATTTTTACTAACCTTGTACTATTTGTGAAAACCGAGCTTTTACTAAAAGTTTAGATTGATAATGATATGCACAGAAGAATTTTTAATATACAAATCCCTTTTTGTTGGGATAATTTGAAATATGTTTTTAATGATCTCTTTAAAGGCATAGTTGTGTTAATTATGACAATACGAAATTAAGTACACAGAAATTAGATACCTATTACATACAAGGTTAACAAAATATGTTATATGCTGCTAACTTATTGTGGCACAGGCTACAGATGTTGAGTCTTGATATAATAATATACTGTACAGGAAGAAGCTTCAGAAAAATAGGCAATATCTTTCCTGTCAGTAACACTGTTTGAAGTCAAATTAATTTAATTAACTGTGATAAGATAGTAATAGTTTTCTAAAATTTCACCAATATTGCTGTAGTATCTTTTGAAAACATTGTGCTAAATCTCTTCATCCTAAGAATGAAGACGGTGGTTAATTGGTAATGGCTGAAAATATACTTTTGGTGGTCTAGATATCCCTGGGAGGTTTGCATAAATAACTAATAAAGGAGTGTCATTCGTATCACATTTTGAACATGTTGGCATACAATCAGATTTTCCAAGCAGAAGAAAAATCATGTTTACTATAGCATACTAATACCAGAGTATATCTGTTTTTACAAATATTTCCAAAAGTCACTTTGGAAGCAGTGAAAGAATATGTCCCTTTCACAAAACTTATATTTTAAGTATGTATATGTTTCTGTAGGATAACAAGATTATTGGACCTACATATAGTCAGGAAGCACTTAGAAGAAAAATCCATACAGGACTGTTAAGCCTGAAGAGAATAACTTCGTTTAGGATGTCTATTAACAGAGCATTACTAAAACTTGACTAGAACATAAGTCTACTGTAATCACAAAAATATGTTTGCAACATGTTTACACTCTTCCCTAAGCACCTGTCTTTGGCCCCAGTAACATGGATTTTTGCTCTGATCTGGTTCAGCCACTCTCATATCCATTGGCAGAAAAACAGTTGATTATTATCTCCATTCTTATGAATGAATATTGCAAATCTGATCCCCAGAACAATGAGTGTACACTTTTTGCGGTATATGATCAAACCTTGGTATTTACTAAAAGCAATCTCATGAATTCAACAGCCTAAAGGTTATTTACAGCAGAAGGACAAACAAGAAGAATCTCTTTTGATCCAAAAAATGTTTCTTTGCTAAGTAATTTTCTTTTGGTTTGTTTATTTTTGTACTTTCAGCTACATAAAATAAAAAGAACAAGTGCTCAGTTGCTGAAGACATCAGATGGAAAACATAAAAGTTTATGTTTAAATGAACCTAAATAAATCTGCATCCTAGACCTCAGCTGGAAATGGATTTGAAACTGACAAGCATAACAGCTGAACATTATGTGCACTTCTTTGAAATGGCCAACTTCAGATGATCTCAACATCCTTTAAACTCTTAAAGATAATAGGGCAGATAAAAACAGAGATTCTAAATTGTGCGGAGCTTTATACTGTAGGTTGTCATATAGCAATTTTGAAATCAATTTGGTGTTGAACAGTAAGCCTGTGTAATTCTCTCTGAATTCAAGTTTCCTACTGAGACCTCCTAGTGCATGCTAAATCGCAGTATCTGTATATTGTATGCTTAGGAAGAAATTGCATTTAGGGGAAATATTCAGAAAGTCATGCAGCAACCTAATTCTATATGCTAAGATATTTAGACAACATATGGTAGTATACACTGTAATGGCATTTTGTGAGCTGTAGCTCAGTAAACTCAATCTGGACATGAAGTTCCAAGGTCATATTCTTGATGCTGTTGCTTATATAATGTTTAAAGTAATATTTCCTATTTGAAAATTCCAACTAATTATCCTTTTTTTTTCCAGATATTTTTGTCCATCAGAAGGAAACAAAAGGGAGTGGTAGAGGAATAAAAGCCTACCAAAATTCCCTAAACCTTCCAAAGCCCATGCAGTGGGTAGCTCTCAGCATCCTTTTTTCTGCTTACTTGTGTTTTATTCTGTAAAAAGCTATCCCAACATCTGATGAACTGTGTTTTAGATGCTAGATGAAGTAAATATTTTCAGAAACTATGTACACACTGTTTATTTCAAGAGAATTGTGTATCACTGTATATAAAGCAATATTTAGTATTTGATGACTTACATTTATTTTATTGGTTTCCATATATAATTTTCCCTCCAACAATAAGAGAGAACTTATCCATAATAAAGAGCTTGCATTTCCTTAAAATTAAATGCAAACCTCCAAGACCTATTTGTAGATCCTATTAGAGATGCTGACTCTTGTGCTTAAATAGAAGTTTTGTATTTTAAGCAATATAGATGTTAAACTTACAGCTTAGATCCAAATTTTAAAGGAAATGAAGATTTAGGAAAATATTGAAAAAATGACAAATTAAGAAAAAATATGTAAAATTTCATTATGAATTGTGTTACTTGACTGAAATAATGTTTGTATTTTACCACCATTTTGGTGCAATTCATTTTATCTCTCCTTTGACAAATTTTTTTTATTCCATTCAAGATGCACATCTTCAACCACGTTAACATGGAATATCCTGTTCCACTGCCAAGTGTCTCAGTCTTGGTTAAATTACTGGTGAAATATTATTATCATCATCATCATCATCATTATTAGTATTATTATTAATAATAATAATAATAGTAATAATAGTAAAACAAAAGCACCTCCCAAACTTCACTGTGTTACTGAATAAGCATTTTATCTTTTTTTTTTGGTTCCATCTCCCTCTTTCTGCAAAATCTGCTATAATAGGTTCTTCAGCAAATTGTGAAGCCACCTTCCACTAGTTTTTGCAGCAAACAACTTTGTTGTTTTGAAAAATGGACACCACTTTTAATCAAATTTCTTTGTGCTTGAATATTAATGTGTTTTTTACAGTCTTAAGTACTGCAGAATTACACTCAAGAAGTTGAAGCATCTGTCCTTCTAAAATTTTTTAAGAACATTTAGTGTGATGCTGGGCTCTTATATGCTTCTCTTTTTTCAAGCTGTTAATAATAAGTTGAGAACTTATGCATCACCCTTCAGAATCACTGAAGCAATTCTCCGGATCTGTTTCAGAAGATATGCGTATTTTTAGATGACATATAGTGCATCAAAGACATGGTACTCTTCAATGTTCTTTCTAGTCTAAGATTAAAGGGTTCAAGTAACAATCAAAAGTAACAAACATGCATAGACATTTAAAGCCAATATTGTTCCCTTTTATAATCAGGTAATATCAGTGAACAGTTTAGAGACTCATCCCTTCAGTTTTACTCATTGTTCACAGAAAGTCTGATTGAAAGTTTTGTTTAAATCTACTTTGAGGAGTAGGTAAAGGTTTTAGTTTATTTTTTTCAACAACTTGTATAATATTAGATTATAGATAATCAGTTTGGCATAAAGGAACATTGAAATATTCTAATCATATTGAAGCTTTTGTGGCAGTTTTGGAGGAGGAGAGGAGAAGGGGGATGTTTTTGCACTAGCACCTTTTTATTTTAGCTGTTTCCTTAAATGCTAGCTTTTAAAGGAATCTAGAGCAGAACTCAAAGAATTAAAATGGCCATATTGTCTTTTTTTTAAATTACAATGATACATGCATTTTATCGCTTGAGAATGGTAAAATATTTGATAGAAGCACTTAAAAACAGATAATAAAATATTACCTAAGTTAAAGTTTTCTTTGCCATAGTATGGTACTCTTAATGGTACTATAAGAAAATTCTAATTGCTAACTGAAATGACTGGGTATGGCCTAATGTAAGGCAGTAAGTCGTTTAAGACAGACAAAGGGAACTAGCTCTTCTTTTATTCAAAGAGCTAATATAGCTGAATGATTTATTGGTAACAGAGTTGATAAGACCCAAGATTATGGTGAGAGAACGTATTTAGACAGTGCATTTAAGCATAGGCAGACAGCACATGCTTTTCTACAATGTATATGACAATCAGGCACTCCAAGCTAAATACTTGATTTAGCAGCTTCAGCTGGGTGGACCAACCTCAGCTACTGGTTTGTGAGTTACCAATATGATACCAGGTAGTTCAATGATGTGATGTGCTGGAATTCCTGTAGCAGTGCTGACAATATTGTAATACCACCATCCTCCTTGAGCACAGAGACACCTTTATCCTGCTAAACAAGGTGATACAGAAATAGTGGATTCTTTGGTCGTTTTCTGTTGTTTGGGATTTTTTTTCCCCATGAATGATTAGGAGAAGTTGCTTTCAATAATGGCAGTCAGTAGTTCAGTAAGTAGGGCACTCCTGTTTAGGAAAAAGATTCTCAATTCTCAGCTATATAGATGAGGAACGCAGCTTGAAGCTTGAATTTTTGTTTCTGGGGAGACTGCAGCACAGCCAACATATATAGAGTATCACGTGAGAAGGAACAAGGGGAGTTTGAAAGAGGTACAGGGAGACAGACCTCAAAAAAAGTTGAGGAGAAGAAAATGTATGCTAAACAAGTATGACTAAGCCAGAACATTGTAATATATGGTTTAAGAAATCACAGATCGCAGATGAGCAACTCAGCAGTACCACAATCCGGGTCAGCAGAAAAAGGAAAATAACTCATTTATTTCTTGCTGTTTCTTAGTCTGTGTAAGTTGAATTTTGTAACATATATGATCAAAGGTAGTAGAAAAAACTGAAAACTGATGTTGTTTGGTCCTTTTTGAAAGATATTAACAAACAGTGAAGCTAGTCCTAAGTATGAGAAGACTTGCAAAAACTCAGCTTTTGTGTAGTGCCGCAACACTTTTTTTTCAATTTTTTTTTCTGAATGGTGTTATTGTTATGTTATTGGCTATGGTGTTTGCTGAGGATTTCAATCGGTAATTTCTTTAGAAAGAGGATTACAGTACTTCTTTCAGTTAATCTGTCCACACAAAGCCCAGTCTTAATGTCTTTTATGAAAATAAGAAACATGCCCTTGTTCATGTTTTGTGAAGGTGGGGCTCCTGCTTTCCAGTTGTTGATCTGAAGGTCTACCAATGCATAGGTCTTGGCGAACTAATCCACTTGAAATACAGTAGTGGTGATTTCCACCTGGAATAAGTCTTCCACCTCATCGACCAATTCCTTTTGCTTAAATCAAAGTCCTTTTATCTATGTTGACATCTAGAGTAGGTTTATTTTGAAAAAGGAGACAAAAAAATCTCCCCAAAACCCCAAAGAAAAATCGCTTTGTTCCATTCCCATTAATTCCATGCAAAAACTCACATCTTTTCTTTATGAAGAGACTTAAAGTAATGATGAAAACTTTAAAATTCTCACCTGAGTTCCCTGTTTGCTATTTATTCATGCAGTTCATTAAATCCATGAGTTCCATCAGATTTCAGGCTCTGCTAAGCATGTGTTTTGAAGGACTGTAAAATGTGATTAGAGAGAAATAGTTTAAATAATAGTTAAAATAAATAAGATGTTAAGGGCCCTAAGTCATACAGAGAGACCACATGCCCTTCCACAGTTTCTTTCATAATAAATTTGATGGCTGATTTTACCTCAAGTCATTGTTTCCATCAGAGATAATGGCTTATGGGAAAGAGTTATGCTGTGTTAATGGAATTGCAGAGACTGTTGATCATTCCATAATGGAATCTCTCATATCTGACTCTGTCACCCCTCTTGGTAAAACCATGCTCTGCAACATCAGAATTCTGATCCAAGGACAAGAATATTTTGAATTCATTTTGTTCTTGTTCTTGTTCTTTATACCTTGGTATGATAGCAGAAATTAATGGCAGTAATTAGCATACTTAAGGAAATACTCTGACAAGCCTTGAAAACCACATGAAATTGGTCTATATCTTGGCTTCTCTGCTGACCTGGATGAACAAGTGTAAAAATAACCTGTTTAAGCACGTCACAGCTATTTACTAGTTATTAAATATTTTTATGCAGATATGCATAGCACATTATATCTCTATCTGCAGCTCTTGAAAATAATTCCCAGTAGATCAAAGTAATTATATAAAAGCATATTAGGAGTTCTTGTGATGGCCAGACGACTAATTATTTTGTCATTTCACCATACCTACACTTCAGGCTGAAATTATACCTTTGTGAATTAATCAACATGAAAACCTAAGAGTTGGAAATTTAAAAATTGAAAAAAGAACACAAGACATTTAACATTTGGTAAAAAAATTCTTTCCAGTTTTGTTTGCAAAAGCATATACTAAGAATCACAGAATAACAGAATATGCTGAGTTGGAAGGGAACCACAAGGGTCATCAAGTCCATCTCCTGGTCCTGTCCAGGACATCCCCAAGAGTCACACCATGTGCCTTAGAGCATTGCCCACATACCCCTGAAGCTCTGTCTGGTTTGGTGCTGTGACCACTTCCCTGGGGAGCCTGTTCCAGTGTCCAACCAGCCTCTGGGTGAACAACCTTTTCCTGATATCCAACCTAAACCTTCCCCAACTCAGCTTAAGGCCATTCCCAGTCCTCTCACTGTCACCAGAGTGAAGAGATCACTTTCCTCTGCGCCCACAAGGAAGTTGTAACTGCAATGAGGTCTCCCCTCAGTCTCCCCTTCTCCAAGCTGAATAGAACAAGCGACCTCAGTCTCCTCATACAGCTTCACCTCAAGGCCCTTCACCACCTTTGTTGCCATCCTCTGGACACTCTCTAATGGTTTTATGTCTTTCTTATATTGTGGCACCCAGAACTGCCCCCAGCACTCGAGGTGAGGCCGCCCCAGTGCAGAGCAGAGCAGGACAATCCCCTCCCTTGCCTGGCTGGCGATGCTGGGCCTGATGCACCCCAGGACATGGGTGGCCCTCCCAGCTGCCAGGGCACTGCTGGCTCATGTTCACCTTGTCATCAGCCAAGACCCCAGGTCCCTTTCCTTGGCACTGCTTTCCATCATCTCATTCCCCTGTCTGTCCGTGAATCTGTTCTGGGATTTGCGCATATTTCGCACTCACAGGCCAGTCTGGGGGAGAGAGTTATCTGCATAATGGATAGAGTGAAATGTTTGGATAACATCAGAGCTCCTGTTTCACCGCTTAGTGCGAAGTTATTACAAAAGTCTGGGTTGGAGCCAGGTGAATACCCCAGAGCTCTAGACAGGAACCCAAATGTCATGCAGATCTTAGAATTATATCTGAAATAGTTTCCAATGTCTTTCAATCTTAAGTTTGAATCATCAAGCCTAGGAAGCATTATTTTGCTAAAAGTGTTAAGACAGATTTTATTGGTACAATTGTTAGACACACCAAAAAACCCAAACAGTTTTTATTCTGATTCTCGATACTATTTATTTTTAAAGATTTCCTGATAAATTTTCTCCTGCATCTTTTATCTCTTCTCCTCACCTCATCAAGGTCAAAACCCCTAAAACCCTCCCCTTTCATTTTCTGAAACTCTTATTAGAGTGAATTAATAAAATAGGATTATCTGAATACTGGAAACTGAATATTTTATTTAAATTTCTACCTTGCTTTCAAGGTTCTCTTTTTCTTTTCTTTCCAAATATTTCCCTTGCCAGTAATAAAAGTTCTATGATTAAAATAGTTTAGTATATGTCCTAGTTCTGGCCAGGACAGTTATTTTTTGCAGTAGCCAGGAGGGGCATAACCCAGACCCGGAGGTTATCCTGTTCCACCTCACACCATACACAGGAGGTGGGCAGAAGGGGGTCCTTTCCACTCAGGATCACACTGGGTTTCACGGGGTAGGCATTTGCACGTGAATTGATTCTTTTTTGCACACCATTATCAACATTGATACTGTTCGTTTCTTACCTCATTGCTGTTTCCAGTAAATAGTTCTTATCTCAACCCATGGTATTTACCTCTTGTATCTCCAATTCTACTCCACATCCTGCTGCAGAGGAAGGGGGTGGGGGAAGGCAGAATGAGCCAGAGGTGTGTTGTTTCGTGGGAACACTAAATTGGGGAATACCATTCTTCAAAACCACAACAGTGTGGTAACTGTAAATTCTTTGCTCACGCATAAAAACGTATTAGATTTAAAGTTGATGGTAATTTTTTTTAGTTTGTTTACGCTACTTTAATCCCATGGTACTCTGCAGAGTGGTTATGCTGCTAAATATTATCTGGCATTACAAAGGGGATTTCCAGGGAAATTAATTACATCCTTTGGTCGCAGCACCATCATACAAGTATGAGGTACTCCTGATAGATTCCTTCTCACTCTTTTCCTCTTCTCTCTTTTCATAACAGTCATGTCCTGTCATAAGAAGGATATTGTTGCCCATGGCATTTCTTTCAGATCCATAATTTAGGAATGTAAAAACAGCAATATGTAAAAGGTTGGGAAGGAGGTGGATTTTGTATATCTCTAGCAGATTTTTAATGGAAAACGTATCAGATAATTTGTGCATCTAGTAGTTTGTAAGATACCATCCTTCCATTTCAGCTTTAGATTACAGTAGTCCTTGGATGTGAGTCCCAAATTTTGTTTCAGCCTTCATTCTCAGTCTTGGCTTATGTACTTTCTTTCAACCTAAGCATACAAATTCTCCAGCAATTTATATGACACAGAAAAATATATTTTGCAATATCCATTTCTCTGTGTTGAGACCCCGACAGTTAAGAAATCTCAAGAGAGAGATAAACTGAAGTTTTATATTGCTGTAGAAAAAGCTGCAATACTAAGATACTGTACTTAGGAAATAGCTCTGTTCTTTGTAAACCTGTGAGGCACAGCACCCTGTTAATATCAAATATTATGAGGCATTCCATTGGGGGCAGATAAAATATTTCAGATTATTATAATTACAAAATATTTCATAGACTAACACTTAAGTGTTATTTTTTTTGCCTCTCAAAATTTTGTGCATCCCTAAGCTTTAAATTAACATATTTGTGGCAACAGCTCCACCAATGACTTATCATCCATTACCTCCACCTTTTGATGCGACTGGATTCAGTGAGAGCATATTGAAAAAGTGCTTGAGGTTTTTGTGTCTAGTGTGCCAAAGCAGAAGAGCCCAATCCACTTTCTATGTAAAAATAAATCAGGGCGAATTCTAGAACTTGATGTGTTTACTTTGGGTAGAAAGTAGTTTTAGAAAGTAAGTCTGAAAAAGTAGTTATTTTCTTCAAGATTAGCATCTCTGCTCTGGGAGACAGATGACAATAACTTCAGCTATAAAATCTGCTCGGCAGAATTTTACCAGTCCTAGAATTGCACACACTAGTTGTGATGGTCAGTGTTGCCCTGTGCACATGCTTGGAGGTGTTTATCAGTTACAGCCTCTTAGTCACTTCTGTCTGTGCTGTACTTACATTGGTGTACAAACTCTGTATTCTGTAAACATAATTTGCCTTGCTGTGAAGTTGCAACTTTCCTTAGTTGATTTATCTCTGCTCATAAAAAAGATAGAGCACAAGTGAAACACAATTTAATTTTAATCATATCGGATGCTAGTTTCCTTCAGAAGCTTAAAAAAATCACTAATATATAGTATTGTTAGCAAATATAAAGGTTAGCAAATATATTAGTGGCGTGGTCTGACTTTCAAACATTAGTGAAACCTATTGTAAACAAGAGGTCAAATCTTATCTGTATGCATGATTACTGGAGTATATATATGCAGCAACTGTTTTCCGTGGGGAGTGATAAAAATAAGGGCACTGCCAAGCAGATTGAAGGAGTGGAGCCAGTCAGTCAAAAAATATTAATGTAGAGGTTTACAGGATGTGGCTTGTTTCCAGTTTCCCAGAATGTTAAATATACAGGAAAACCGCAGGTAGAATTTTGTGGAAGTCCAAGCAGTTTCTTAGTTCTCTTCATTATTAAAAACTGTCTTAGTGTTTCATTTAGGCTATTATTATTAGCTAAAACTGTTGCATAGAAGGACTAACCAGTTTCTATCTTGACCGTGCTGTATATTTTGAATATGATAAAATTGCTCCACTCTGTGTTTTCAAAAGAACATGATGAAATGCTCTATTTTCCCAGCACATTCTTTTCTTAAATTTCCTTTACAAGTTGGCTCTCCCTGTTCTGTTTCTAATACAGCATATGTGTTTCTAAGAACTGCATCTGATTGAGGTAGTAAGGATTTGAAGCACAGTAGTATGACTGTTGCAAAAATCATATTTAAACACATCAAAAATAATTGTTCAAATATCACGAAAAAGACATTGGAAACCATATACAGTTTAGTCTAATTTTTCAATCAGGAGTAGATGCACAGATTGTAAAGGTTATTCTTATTTATTAAGGTATTTTATGTGATGTTTAAATTATTGGCACGTATTTTATGTGATTTTATGCTGTGTTTATGATCCTTTGGATTGGTTGTTTGGGTCATTTTGATGATTAACTGAATTAGTAGGCCAATGAGTTTTTTAGCAAATCCAGACTAATGGAGAGGGTATTACCTTTCGTACTGGAGAACAATAACCACATGCCACTGGAATATAAATTCATATAAATCACATCTCAATATGCAGATCTGTTTTGTCACTACTGCTGCAAGTCTGTGAAGCCCAACAGGACAGAAGATACTAACATTTTGTCTTTAAATGTTCAAAACCATAAAATAAATGAAGCATGGGTATTGATTGTCTTTGCCCTATGTTATCTGCACAGGAGCTATTAAGAAGGCTTTTTTATCTTCTTTTCATGCCTTGTTTTCTTATAATGTCTAATGAAGAGCTTCACTTATTACATTCTACTGGCTTGAAAGCACATTTCTATGATACTAAAAAAGCTATTGTTGTGTATTAAAGGCTTTTTACTGCTGTTTTTATTGATATGTTGCATTGTATAGAATAATAAAATTTTGTAGTGTGGGAATTGTTTAATTAATTTCTACTTCTAAATTATATTTTGACCACTTCAAAAACAACCTAGACACCTGATTTCAAAAAAGCAGATACTTTTGGATTTCAGATTGTCATGCTGTTAGACTACTTAGCAATGATTTAGAACTGTGGAACCGCCAAATGTTTTTCCCTTGTTAGTTGCTAAAGTTTCAATACACACGTTTTTGGACTACAAATTAAAGTGTTTATCCCACACTGAGGAAACTAGATTTTTGTGCTACTTTGTTGAAATTCAAGTATTCTGGTGGATGAAAATTGATTTCATGGCAGCAGTCTTGTGTCAAGGAAAAGAAAAAAAAACAAAACCAAAAGAATTTAATGGAAAAAAAAAAAGAACAACTGAAAATTAATTTAGGCTGGTTAGCAGCTATGTGCATGCACTGAAATATTTGGTGAAAACTTATATGTTGTAACAGTCTAACTGCAGGAGGTGATAGAATTAATCTTTGTGGACTACTTTAAAGTTATCTACAGACTAAACTCTTGCTGTAGGTTCTGTAGTTTGTTGTATACTCTCAGCACTTATCTGAAATGCCCTTCAGTGCTGGATTCTAAAATGTGTTATTGGTCACCTTCAGGTTATCACTAGACCTTTCAGAATGTAATCTGAAAAGGAGTCAAGATTTTGGAGCAAACTTCATCTAGGTGAAAATCCTATAAACTGATCCAAAAAAAGAAAAATGAGAGGCATTTGAATTTATAAATGAAATAATTTTCCTCTGTTTGCTTTTTTTTCCTCTCCTCAGAGCACAAGTAATATATCAGTAGGTCTTCCATGTAAGTTAAAAAAAACAAAATCTGCACTGTTTAGTTACAAAGAAGAATCTCTAGGCAGCCCAGCAAAACTTGAATTCAGAACCTGAGCTGTAGGATTTTCTGGCACTTACCTCTTGAGGGCATTAT
This sequence comes from Eulacestoma nigropectus, assembly GCA_013397775.1. Lineage (NCBI taxonomy): Eukaryota > Metazoa > Chordata > Aves > Passeriformes > Eulacestoma > Eulacestoma nigropectus. The sequence goes on along the minus strand of VZTE01002615.1, from coordinate 64,494 downwards.
AACATCCCTGTCTGTGCACCTTCCCAAGAGGATGATGAGTAAATCTTTGGTATTTCTCAGCCTTACTTGGAGCAATGTGATTCAACTTGGATAAAGCATGAGGATTTTAGATTGTTGAAGTCAGAGCATGAATCAGGGTCTCAGAAATTCAAGTGAGTTAGTTATCCAGGTCCTGGACAGAGGAAGTCTCAAGCGCCTTTAAGGTTACAAAGGAAGAAAGGGAATGAGTTGCTAATTCAATTATACAAAAAAAATTTTGTGGTATATAAGCTTTCTAAGTAAAACATATGTGAGGTCGACATACATTTTTTTGCCAGATTTTTCTCTCCAATAATTGTACATTTTCCTTGCCAGGTCACTGTTGAATTTTTCCAGATCTGCCTAATAGGCATTACAGCTACACTTTTTGAGAATAAATTTTGTTGCCACACCAGAGCTTCAAAACTCCATGTCTGTAGAAAGCTTGCTTTATGCATTCTCAGGTATGACATAATAATAAACTTAGTCTCATGGATTCTGTTGTTACTAAAACTATATTTAGTTTCTCAGGTAGATTTTTATTTCCAAGAAACATGCAATGGGTAGATGCAAGTGTCAAAGATCCCGAGGTATACTTCGTTATAGCCAAGTCATTCCTGACAAATTCATGTCCAAGTTGCTAGATTTATTCAAGACAGAAGTCCTCTACATTATTTAACTGCCCGAAGAGCTTGTTTTTGCAAGTTGTATCAACATTTCCTGTCTGGCTTGCAGTAAAACTTGAAAACAGTTAATCATTAACCTCTTAATGTAGTGATGTACTACCTCAGTCATCTCTCGTGTTGAAAAAACTGATCTATTTATCATGCCCCTTATCTGTAAATGATATTTTCTAGCTCCTTCATGATTCTTGGTTCTATTCTTGTGTAAATTTTCTTGAGAATTTAACATTTCTTAATTAATATCAGCAGTGTCTAAATATATTTGGAAAATATTGCAAATATAAATATTAATAATTACGTTGAACCAATTATATTTATAGTATGCTATAAATATAGTAAAAATGTAATATGCAGAAATATTTCTAGCTCTTTTTATTAAAGAAATTTAGGCAGATAAAGAACAGAATGGAACTGAACTAGAGATGAAAACTTGTAAAATATAAGACATACACTAAGAATATATCTTGACTGAATGACTATGTTATGCACAGCAAGTTGAAGTAAGACTTGTAAAGTTGTGAAGTAAAGTTTACAGCTAGAGCTCTAAAATGGTATGTTAGTATTCACTAGTAAGATCATTGCATCATTGAAAACAAGGGTTTCTTGTTTTCAAAAGACAAAAGAAAAATTATTAGGCTACTGGTTAAGATGCCTGGACAAAAAATTCACCTTAAGAAAAATATAAAAGATGTATATTTTTGTTACTATTATTAAATTACCTTTAAAAATTCTAGTGATAAGAATGTTTTAAACTGTGCTGAAATTAGTGACTTTTTTTCTTAAGATGATTAACTTAAAAATAAATAATATTTTAATTTGGAAACACAGATTCCCAGCACACTAAAATGTAAGAACAATGAGGAGTCCGATTATGTTTCCTCTTTGTAAAAAATATCTAAGTATGGAGAAAAAGAAAGAAAAACTTGTATATTTACACAGGCATCCTGGGAACAGGCTTGTATGAAAAATCAAAGTTTTATTCTCTATGTGATGGTGAGAATGATAGGATCTCCAAGACTATGCAGATTGTACTTACTTTTACATGTGATACGTTTGTGCTGTCTGAAATTTGATGTTGGATAGGGTCTGTGTTGCAACTGATAGTGCATTTGTGCACATGGGTTATATATGTATATCTATATACAAGACTGCTTTGCTGGGAGTGTCTGATACTGACAGAATGTTGGCTACACTGTATATGAATCAATCTCTTCTCAAGAAGAAATTCCTCCCTGTGAGGCACTGGAACAGGTTGTCCAGAGAAGTTGTGGACTCCCAGTCCCTAGAAGTGTTCAAGTCAGGGTGGCTGGGGCTTTGAGCTTCCTGCTCAAGTGGAAGGTATCCCTGCCCATGGCAGTGGGACTAGAACTAGATGGTCTTTAGGGTCCCTTCCAACCCTAACCATTCTGTGATGTCATGAATCTATACTGTTCAATCTGATTAGTTAAATTTCAAAGATGTTCATAAAGTCATGCATTGGCAGTGTACTTAGTACTAATTATTTATTCTACACATTACTGCACACTATGTATACAAAATTTATATCCTCATACAGCTGTGCGTGCAGTGTCACAGAGTGATGCAACTGTGTTTAGGGCTGGTGGCTGGGTGCTTCTAAGTCACAGAGGTCAAGCTGATCTGAAGCACTAGCCCAGATGAACCTGGAAGCTCCTGTAAGTTGTCGCTGTCAAAGAATTGGCAGCAGTTTTTATTGATTATTGGATAACTATGTTGATGTGTCATCAGCAAGTTGCCACTAGGCTAGAAACTAGCAAAACACACCCTACAAAGACATGAGAGGTTGAAATTGCTGGAAGAATGAGCTTTTAATTGGGAGAGTTCAAGTACTGTTGTTTATTTGGTGGTGAAATTCTCCCTCTCTAATGCTTGCATTTAAGCCAATGTCATTAATAGGAAATATTAATCTCAAAAATTATTAAGATTACTTTCTAGTAACCAGTTACACTTCTATTTGTGTTTTGATAGTGGAGAGCCAAAAATCTCAAAATTTTGCCTTCCCTACTAATAATTTGCCAGCAGCAAATTATTACAGCATAAATACTGTCATATTTATCTCCAGGTTAAAATTCTGGTTTTCCTTCCAGATATGCTGTTGTTGAGTTGATAACATGAGAGAAAGTCAACATTAGACAAAGAGCTGGAAAGAAGATAGGGGTGTAAAGGGGAGGTGGAAAGAAGAAAAAACACTATGTTCAGCTACTATCATTGACAGAGTCCTAAAGTACCAAAATCTGGCATGTTAAGAAGATAAAGGAGATTCAGAAGGATAAAGAAACACAAAATCCTGTGCACTCCAAGTAGATGAAGGTTGGATTTTGAACCTGACTAACATGATAGGAAAGTAAAAGGTGCTAGAGTCAAGAAAGGAACATATAAATACAAGCATATGGTCGGACATTGAGGTAGATTTGAGCACCATTCAGAGTACTAGCAGAGGAGGCTAAAATAATCTGTGCTTGAAAGACATTTTTTAGTTACTGAAGAATGTACGATGTAACAGATCAAGGTACTATTCTCAATATAGTATTCTCTAATATTCTCAACGTAGTATTCTCAATACTGTAGTATACAGTATACTTATATTTAAAATAATTAGAAATCTAAGATGAATGCTCTTTCTGAAATAACATTAACTCTTCTAATTTAATGTGACTTGTATTTCTCTGTATGTGAAATGTAGGCACAACCACTAGCCTGACTGCAGGAGCTAATATAAACGAAGAAATCTGCTCAGAAAATCATTGTGGCACAGCTTAAACTGGTTGAAGTATAAGAAATCCCTGAGGAAGGGCTTTTTCAGAAATGCTCTGGTATCTTTCAGAGTTGTCATTGTGGGAAATATCAGAGAAGCAAACATGAAAAATGCAAACTGTAAATGTGAGGGAAGCGTATTTTGTGCAGTGAACTATTTGGCAGTATGAGCTGTGAATGAGTAGAAGTCTCTGTGTCTGTCCCATCTACCATTTCCCGAGGGACAGAACAGTCACTACTCATGACTGCCTCCAGTGAGCACCCCATACTTCACCATGTCAGAGAATTTTACAGCATTTGTGCTTTCCCTTAGTGTATTTCTAAGTAAAAATCTCTTGGGATAAAAATAATGCATTTTAGTAAATGAGGAGTGTCGCTGGGAGATAATAATGAGTAGGAAGAAGAGGGTTGGAATTTTAAAAGAACTGAGGATAAAACTTGCTTTAACATTTTGTGAAATCATACAAAGATCACAAGTAAAATAAAAGTACATTTTTTCATCTAACACTGAACCAGCTAGAAAGGGCAGATTTAACATGGTTGCTCATAGCTTTTGCATTACTTAGAATGATGCTTGGTGTAATTTTTTTTCTTCCCTCAGTCTCTCCAGCCCAGTCCCAGAAGCAGAAAAGGTTTATAGCTGAGGTTTATATCACTCTGTTTCAGAGTAAGCTCCATAATGTAACAAATTTTCTCAGGTCTTTTCCTTAAAACAATAATTCCATTGCACTAATTTATGCTGTATCTGCCTGTATCTTATCTGCTACAACAATATAATGTTGAGTTCCCCTTGAATTTTTGCAGGTTCTTAATTTCTTTATTTATATTGAAACTCATTTATTTTTATCCAAAACTGTTTCCAAAATGCTTGTAGTACACAAAAAGCACTTAATCAACGGGTAGTCTACTGACTTGCAAATAGATAAACCATCCTTATGGTGTAAGAATGTAATCTGTTAGAGTAATAAAGGTTTCAATGCAAAACAATCCAAAGAAAAACATTTTTATCAAGTGTATCTACTGTTTAAAGATCCACTATTATGTGTCCCTTTCAAACACTATCAATAAACGGTCTATTTTTTCAGAATTACTTTACTGCTCTTGTTTTCCACTCACCAGAAACAGAGATCCCAATAACTCATGCATTAATTCCATAGGGAATTTTATTAAAACTGTCTTATTTCTAACAAGATCATGGTCATGTGAAACAGCAACTGGCTTTTTAGAATAAGAAATCCCAGTTAGGGAGTCACTGTATTTCTGAATTGAGAAATATTTTCCTGGCAATGATTAAAACCTACTGCTTATAGGAAATCTTGTTTTCATTATTTTCTAACAATAGATTGAATCCTTCACTTGTGCTCAAACAAATCATGCAAATCATCTGATTTTTCTATTAAAAAAGTAGTGGGTTCCTACCTGTGATCAATTTAATAAAATAATCAGTTTTCAAGCCCACTGCTCTTAGGCTCTTTATTGCAGCTTGTTCAAGTTATAAATTAAGGCTGCATATCAGTTGTGGGTAGAGACAGGATCTTTCAGATGCCTTGCAGCTGAAATGTATGTATGTGCATAGCATCCTTTTAGAAAGTGTACCAATTAATTTTAATGTAATGAGTGGCACCTTTTCTGTTAGGTGGAAGAGCACTCCATTTAATGCAGTCATTTGACAAATCAATTACGAGATTTATTTTCATCTGTTGGTAAAGCTGGGGATGTCAGACTGTAGATACATGCTGGTCTGTTAACTGGTTAATAGCTTACTAGTAGATTTCCTGGTGAAAGCTGCTGTTTCTGCAGGTGCCATCTCATTTTCCCTGTGGCACACAATTAAAATCAAGCCTCAACATTCTTTGATTACATTGATTACACTGAGAAAGTATGTTTGGGTATAAGTAATCCCTTTGAAATGAATAGGTCCTGTTTAGTGAGTAAGAAACAGATTGCCCTTCAATATTTCTAGTTGTGATAGGTAAAAAATAAAACCACAGCACAAAAAAAATACCACTCAAAAATGCAAATAATGGCTCCTAATTCAGATGCTTACCATGTCCTCAGTCATTTTTTCACATTGCTCTTTGGTAAGATATTTCTGATTTCTCAGCTGGGAGGACACTTAAACAACTTAGCAAAATGTGATTTCTTTGCCCTGAGAATTTCTTTATTTACTCAGACCAGATGTTAAGCTCAGCAGTAGTCTGTTTCCAGCACTGCTAAGGGAAAGTGAGGATTCTTGTATAAAATGAGCAACCTCTTGGTAAATGCTCTTGGATTCTAGTACTGTCAGTTTAAAGATCAGAGCTGAATGTCACCTGTATGTTTAATAAACTTCTAAAAGTCATAGGCATAGCCAAAATAATATGATGTCTGTATTTGGTCCTCATTTATAAGCAGTTATCTTATTACTTAAACAGTCATGTCTTTACATCCTTATGGAAAAATCTGAATGTGATTTGCTATTGAGGATATCTGCTGCTGTTTTACTTTTTTTCTCTCCAAAAAGAGAAGAGAAAAAGAGAGAGAGAAAGAGAGAAAGAAAGAGAGAAAGAGAGAAAGAGAAAGAAAGAGAGAAAGAGAGAAAGAGAAAGAAAGAGAGAAAGAGAAAGAGAGAAAGAAAGAAAGAAATAGAGAGAGAAAAAGAAAGAAAGAAAGAAAGAAAGAAAGAAAGAAAGAAAGAAAGAAA
>VZTE01002615.1:0-48466 GCA_013397775.1 Eulacestoma nigropectus | reverse complement strand
CAACGAGACGTCGCTGGGACCCCTGGATGGGTGATAGGCTTCCACCTAACCCCTGTCACCTCTCCCTGTCCCCCCACCCCCCACGCACACTTCTTTCTCTATTCCCTTCTTTCTTTCTTTTCTCTTTCCTTCTCTTTGCCTCTTTTTGCTATTAAATAAAATACATCATTTTGGCACCAACATCTAACCTCGTTTGGTTTTAATCTCTTTTTTGGGAATACTTTGAACCTCCTAAGTTCTTTCCGGTTTATGCACGGAGACTTAGTTTTCTTTGCTCTTCTGGGTTTAAAACTGGATCATAACACCAGTGCCTCTGTATGCAATAAAAAAAAAAATGTATATCAAATTTGTTTCCAACCCACTCTGGGAAGATCTGTTGTTATCTCAATCCTTCAAGTCCCACATTGGGTGCCAGAGAAAGCTGTTGTGGCTTACAAATAAGAAAATGAACAATAAGAACAACAATATTTATAGCAGAGTATGTAAGATAGGTGAATGATTCACACAATATTGTTCACCACATGGAACCCAGCACCACCTGACTGCACAAATTGCACACCCTGGCCAAACTGGAAATGGACCCAGCCCCCTCCTTACACCTTGCACATGGTATGAGGTGGTATTGAAGAATGGAAGTGTTTTCCAGAGGTTAAACTTGCCCCAGGACACTTGGGACTTTGTTGCTTTAACATTGCTACCTCTTACTCGTGTTTCAGGTAGCACAAAAATACCTTGTTTCTTGAATGTGTTTAAAATGTACCTAATTGGAAGCTGTTCAGTCCTTCTTGAAAATTCTTGCCCTCCAGAAAGTGAAAATACATCTGGAGGATATCTTTGGAGGAGAAAAAATTGCAATTTTGTTAAGCAGAACAGATAATTTTGCGTAAACTTACCTGCATGCCTCACTTTAGAGTATGTCAGGTATCTACCTTTTAGAATTATTTTGAAAATTGTAGCTCGCTTTGATTCCCATTAGGTATAAGAAGATTCTTCGTTCATTGGTTAGTTGGTTATTTGGTTGGTTTGTTTGTTAGTTGTCTACTTGTCTGGTTTTTTATCCATGAGGAGGATTAGATGCTGAAACGGATTTCTTAAAGCAATTATGAGATATCCATCCTTGGAGGTGTTCAAGAAGAAATTGGGAATGATCCTGAGCATCATGATCTAAGTAGTCCTGTTTTAAGAAGCGGGTGGGACTAGATGACCTCCAAAGTGTGCTTCCTTTCAAAACCATTCTGTAGATTTGTAGATTTGTGATTCTCTGTGTGAGGAGCCAATTCAGCCATTGAATTCAGCCATTTTAGTTTGCCTCAATTCTGATTGTCGGGGTTGTCAGAGGCATGTGGGGGGAGGGAGCGTACACCTGCCACTTGCAGGAGGCAGCCAAGAGCGGGGGAAACCTCATCTCTAGGGGACTTTGCCTAGCAACACCCCACATGAGGCAGGCAGTAGGAGACACTGTGGAGCTGCTTGTCCAATCAGGTTGTGAAGAGCTTTCCACCAATGGACGGCAAAGAAAGGTTGGATTGGACCAATGGTTCCCTGCTAGCGGGCAGGCTTTGGGAGGGGTTGGGGAGTATTAAAAACAACTGCATCAGGGCTTGTTGCTGCTCGCTGGAGCTCATTACTGCTCATTTGCTGACCTGGTTGCTCCCCTCCTTTGCCTTGGCCCCAGCCTGCCTGCTTTCTATCTCTCCTGCCCTCGCTGGTTTGCCCTCGCGCCTCTCCTGCTTTCCTGTGCCCTTGACTGCCGCCTTGCTACTTCACCCCGCGTCCTTACCCGGACTGTGTGCATCCAACCCTGCTGAGCCGATCCAGCTGTCACTGCCCTCCCTGCCGCCTCAATCCAGCTGGTCGCTGCGACCCTGTCCAGGGTCCTGGTCCTCCCGTCCGAGCGCCCACTCACTGTGTGTCTAATGCTGTCACTGTGGGAGCCACGCCTGTGGAGCCGCACCCCTCCGGGAGTCACGCAGGCTCGCTAAAACCCAGCCTGTCCACAGGCAGGCAGCGTGCATACCCCCTGCCACCTGGAAGCTCACAGCACTGCCCTGACTAGCTGGTGGTAGCAGCCTCTTTTTCTCTCTGTCCCCCCTCTCTCTGCTCTCCCCCATTCCTTTTCCATTTTCCTTTCTTCTTTTCTGTCTCTTCTAGCCCTCTTTCATCTGGGCAACTCCTTTTCATTCTTGTTTTTGTTATCAATAAAGAGTTCTCAGATAAAAAGTTTGCCTCGTTTAGCTTCATTTTGTTCCCGACCATCCATTTTTAAAAGAACTCCTTGCTGTTCCCCACAGTGGAACGTGATACTATGGTTAACATTTATTCCCAAGAAGGAGGGGGAAAGTCTTATCAGAGTTTTTTTTTTTTCTTAATTTCACTAACTGCTTCAAGGAATTAGTGATGAAATTTAAATGAAACTGACATGAAATGTCAGTATGTTCAGCTTGGGAAAATTATCAAGGGACTTAAACTGTGAGGAAGTAGTTCAGCTTTGAGAAGACTGCATGGTCTTAGGTACAAAGATTTTGCATACTCTTGCTGTTGAAATGGGAGCAATTGGTCAGCTACTAGAAACTGTAACCAATTTTTGTATATAGATTTTGAAAATACGTTAATGCACTTTCCTTTGGGAAATCTGAAGTTGAGGTAAAAACTTGACTACAAACTTCTGAGATTCCCCCTTATTTTTGTTTTAGTCTAGTTCTTGCTGTCATCTTTTCCAAAAACAGCTTATAGTAACAGATATGTAACTTTAAAAATTACTAGTATGGTTATTTTAGTTTATAGCTGTACTTGTTTGTTGTTCTACCTAAAGAAAACCAAGAAAGGCTTTATGGATGTAATTTCTTCACTTTTAAGAGCAGAATAGTAGAGTGCTGTCTTAATGTCCTAGGTACAATGATCAAGGCAACAATTCATCCCTGGCATAGTTTGCTAGAAGTCAAAGGAATTGATTCAGAGATAAATCTGGACAAATAATGTTTAAAGGAAACAGAGAGTAATTTGACTGAATATGCCACACCCCAAAAGTTATTCATTACTGAAAAAGTACTAATTTTAAAAGCAGTGCTGCTAATAAGTCATGGGACAGGTAAAAAGTATTACTGTTGACTCTTTAAGCCCTTATTTTTAGCTACTTCAAAATACCATCTAATTCCTGTCACTCTTTTCAGTTCCTGACTATATTAATAACTGTTAACCTTTTCCCTACCTTGATCTTCTTTTGGCATTTCAAAAACACCTTCATTTAATAATGAATTAATTTGCAACTTTAACAGTGATTTATAGTCCTTAGCTTTTTTGCTGTCCACGTAATTTTAAGCATATTAATAGGAATGAGAAAGAAAAGATGATTTGGGGAACTGCATCAGTAAAGACTATAATTAAGTATAGCTCTTTTTTTTTTGCCTTTTTTTTTTTTGGTGTAAAAGAAATACTATCAGTTTTGTGAGCAAAATTTTAAACATACTGTAATATTGAACACTCCTAAGAGAAATCAGAAGATTTCATCTTAGTATAACTATGGTCTTTGACATATAAAAAAGTCATATGGCATTACTGTAGGAAGCAGTATCATCAAGATGAAGTCTTGTCTGTTAATTCTACACTCTTAATCTGAGAAAATAGAAGTAGTGAAGTTAGGTGTCTTTCCACAGGTATGGGAACAGTTTCATAAATAGCTTTTATACAGGAAAGGAACCTAAGTGCTCTCCTGAGACAATTTGTTATTTATACCTTGGCTCCCTTATGTTGTTCTGGCTGGGAAAAGATTCCATTTAGCGCAGAGAATTTTCCCAGGACCAAATGTTACTGTGATTCTTTTGAGTAATCCAGAATTGTACCCTGCCATCAGTTGAGACCAAGTATAAATATGCCTCAAGAAGAGTAAATGTTACAAGAGCTATCGTGTCTACTTCCCTTAGCTGAAAAGAGTGGGTGAGTCTACTTGACTATAACTGTACTAACTATATAAATATATTTCTTCAAAATCAGTTTCACAGAGTTAGAATCATACACCTACCTCCATGTTCAAGATCTTCTACTCCCATATTGGTAAACTGAGTGGTATTTGATCTAACTCTGGAATAAAGATGCATGTCATGTTCACATCACTGTGTTATTTCAATATAGCAGCTACAAGATGCTTCTGTCAGGTTGTTATGCTTCTTCATATTAACTTGCAGAAGATACTTCTGGGCATGTCCAGTTTCTCAATGTAGGTTATCAGAATCAATTTAATCAAATAAGCTAAGCCACTTTAGGTTAGCAGTTCTCTGTTATTTTTTTAAATGAAAATTTCTAGGGCTCTTCTTGTGTTTTCAGTTGCATTAAGACTAGAGCTGAGGAATGCCCAAATTTCTCATCTTCTTTATTATTTCAGGTTTGTTTCTTCATATTGGTTTTCTCTTGCTGTCTGTGAGACATCTTTGGCAGTGAAAGTGTTATAAAATCACTGGGGAAAGGTTGCTCTTTGATCTGCTAATTTGGTAGAGGTATGACAAAATGTTTTTTACATGCTTTGCGAACAGTAGGTATGGGTGGGTGGAAGGGTCATAAATGATGGAGAGAAGAGCAGCTCAGAAAGCAGGACAGGAGTTGTAGCGAAAGGAAGTAAAACAATACAGCTGGAAAGAGAATGAAGACTAGACTAATCAAAATATTACAAAGGGGGTGAGAAAGGGAGAGAAAAAACTCCAAAGGTAAACAATATGTAGTGTATTTTCAGTATGTGGTTACATCTGCAAAGTCACAGACATTTTTCTGTGTATTATGTCTTATCATAAACATTATAAATTGGAACATCTTAGAAGCAAGCAAATGAAAATCTGTGCTTGTTTAACAGCACTTTTCCATTCCTCTCTCCTTAAAAAATACATCCAGAACCATGATCACTGTCCAATTTGTGCTGAAGCTGTAACTTACCAAGACAAGGAATGTCAGCAGTCCCTTCCCTGATGTCATAAGAAATGTATGATTCTCTTACCTTCGTAATATTTTCTTTAGTTTTGGGATATCATGCAGATATTTTATTAGTAAATATTACCCAAGTTACTTCTTGACCTCTTTGTTCAGCTGATGCCCCTTTTTTGAGTTGGACTTGATGATCCTTCCCTTCCAACTCAGAATATTCTGTGATTTCTGGAGGGAGATTTTATGGTTTTCATGAGACAGGACAATAAACGGGTTCTGCTGGACTTTCATCAGACCACAGAAGAGTGGAGGAGGTAATCTCCAGCATTAACTGCTCAGAAATATAGAGGTCATGATATTTATTTTAAAACCTCCCTTAGCTTATTTCATGCATTGTTCTTACACAATTTCACCATTCATTTCGTTTCCATCTGTAGGCACATGAGGTTAGTAAATTCTCTGAACCATTCTTGTTGAACTCTCCCCTAATAAAGCCCTAATTAAAGCTCTGTGAAAACAGTCAGGATTCAAGGAAACTCTTTTTTTACTTTTAAGAATGTTTATGTATTTTTCAGGATTGGTTTTAAACCTTAGATTATCCATACATTTCGTCTTGAACTACATCCAGTCTTCAGCTGGTTTGGAGAAGAATTTATAACCCTTTAACTAAGTTCTGATGAGCATTTTCCTGTGATGAAAGACAAAAAGAAAAACTCATTAAGGCAGCATAATATCCCATCTTTAACAGTGCTCCTTACTTTTAAAACAAGCGGAAAACAATCTATTATGTGAAATTGCAAAACCTTTTTCCTATCTTTTCTGATATTTCTCTTGCAAAGTGCACTTTAAAATAAAATAAGAATGGAATGGTATGGTTCACTTTGAAAGCTAACTATCCAATAAAGATGGTAAAGAAAGCATGCCCTGACCTATGCAGCAGTGAGTTAGAGTCCACAATCTTATGTTTGGACTTTACACATGCATAAATATACCTCTTCTGGCTTATTATTGTTTAATTTTTACTTTACAATTACTGGTATTGGAAACACACCTCCCTAATTTCCTTATGCTTTAATGACTTTCAAATTGTAATAACAAATAAAAATTTAAAAATATGCCAGCCCATATAGATTTTATTTAATTGTGAGACAGTGCCTCACTCATTTGTGAGCTAAAAGAAATTATTTGTCAGAAAAAAGTCCCGAGACACCTTTATATTGCAAAGCATTTTTACGTTTGAGACCTCAGATACTTGCCACATGGTCAATGAAATGAGTTTAAGGATGGTTTAATGTTCTTCTAGAAGAGTAGGCTTAACAGTTCATAAATATATGCTACAACATCTTTCCCAACAAACTTCTCCCTATCTAGAAGACATCCTGAAAGACAATGCACAAAATTGGTAATTACGGTCCTCCTTGTAATTTTCTTTATAAAATATGCTTGTTGAAATTTGCTTTGTTGTACCTTACCTAGATAGTTAATTATTTTTAAAGAAAATGCTTAGCTGTGTTATGTTATTAATCAAAATTTATGCCTCTAGCAACCATTCCTACAGCAAAATAAAACAAAATGTAGGAGGGGTAAAAAGGAAAATGAAGCTATAATATCAAAACTGTACACAATGTTGAACTTTTTTTATTTTAACTGTCAGAAAAGGTTTTATTTTCAGCACTGATGAATAAATTAGCTCTTGAGATGGCAAGATGGCAATATTGAAGGCAGTTGGTGACAAAAGTGAGTTTTCACTTCCTGATTAATTGTGCTTAATTTATCAGTAAGTTAAGCTTATTCAGTAGTAATATACATTAAAACATTTTAATTAAAATAACTTTTTAATTTGCGACTTTATGACTGTGCTAGAGCTGATTTATACTATGTGGAGGAGACATGAAGCACTTCTCACCTTTTAAGATATTCATAGAGAGAAAAAGAATATTTTACAATCTTCATGATAAACAACTAATCTCTATTAATGGCCAAAGTTACTTCACAAACCAATGTCTTCCAATGATATAGCATGAGAAAGCAGATAATAAGTGTTTTGCCCAAGCTAAATGTAATCAAAGAAGAAAATGGGAAAAAATGGCAATGCGTGCAGCAGGACAGAGAAGAGAGGTGCCTTGGATGAAGCACTCTTAAATTCTAAATTCAGTATTGGCTTAATGAGGAATTTCTGTGAGCTTCTTTTTATTTATTTGCTTTATAAGCTGCAAGAAGTAGCAGGTAGTTTTTCTGTTGTGATAAAAAATGTTCTAACCTCTCTGGAAATGCTTTCAGTAGCACTAATATTTTTCTCCTGACCCTTGTCCACTCTTCTAAAAAAAGTGCAGAGTGCTTTTTTTATATTGAATGTGTCCCATGGCATTTTACTTCAAGGGTTAAGATAAAAATAACCTCAAAGCAAGTGCAAGAGACATGTTGGCAATCCATATGGACTAGCCAGCATGAAAATCATTGAAGTTAGAGAGCTGCTGCATAAATGGAAACAAGAGTGAACAATGAGGAGAGAGCATTTGTGAAGCTGTGAAGCCTTTATATCTGTGTGCCCAGAAAAATCCTGCAGAAAGGAAAGGGGAATACAAGCTCAGGTACCCCCTCACCTGTTAGGGCAGAGGACTTAGATCACAGGACACTTCTGCTTGATTCTGCTTGTCCTCTACAAGGGCAGTATGAGAAGACGCAGGTGCATGTGAGAACTGTTTTCAGCCAATTTCAGGTTCCTGAAGTCTCTTATAGAATCACACAATAATTCATTTAGAACCATTACCCTTTATCCTGTCACAAGAGGTCATGCTAAAAGGTTTGTTCCACCTTTGTTACAAGCCCCCTTTAAGTACTGAAAGGCCACAGTTTAATCTTCATGGAGTCTTCTCCTGGCTAAACAAGATCAACTCTCTCAGCCTTTCTTTATAGGAAAGGTGTTCCATCTCTCTGCCATTTTTTAACATTCCCAATTAACTGTATTCGGGCTTCAGATTGTTAGTTCTCCTTATTCATCTTGTTTCACTTTTTCTATTCCCCTAATCTTCCCTCTCTACCTCTGTGGGTCTGTATTGAAGAAATTGAGCATTATTCCTGCTGCTTCTTTTCATGCTTAAGAGACATCCCAAACACTCCAAGCTGCATTTTTGTATTCACTTTTCTTCTCTTTTTAATAAATTTAGTGTACTGTCTTGCCAGAAGCTCTTTCCTTTCTAATGGAGCATATCATAATCAAAATTACAAATCTGCCTCACCTAAAAGTAAAAGAATAAATTTGATTAATACAGGACTGGGCTGGTAATGTGTAATAATTATGGCTAATGTGTCACAAGAGGCAATAAATATGGATAGTAACATGTACAACAGCCATTTTCAGCAATGTGAAAGCCACAGAATATATTCCTTCTATCTCTTCTAGTTTGTCTCAGTATGTAAATTTATCCTTTTAAGACTATGCAGCTGTTGTCAAATTAAAAATTTATCTGCAGCCTACCAAGATACAGCAGAATTTTCCAGCAGTAAACTTTGCAGAGGAAACAAATAAAATGAATAAAATCAGAATATTCATTGAAAATAATACATCAATCCTCATGAAACTGCAGATGTCTAAAGGATACAAGCATACCTACTTTCATGAATGCATGCATTTTTGCTTTTCAAAGCTGATCAGAGTCCATTTCTTCTCTCCCCGTTGATTGTGAGAAAAGTATCAAAAAAAACAAGGGGAATTTCTTCTTGTTATGCATGATTATGAATTTCAAATCCAAAGTTAGAATTGTATCTGAAGTAAATGGGTGAAATCCTTTGAGACTTTTTCACCAGCATGTAATTTCATTAGAATTTATTAAGCCACTGTAGAGAAAAGAATAGGGAAAAAAAAAAAAAGAGCAATCCCAGGGAGGGTTGTTCCTCTTAGCTTTCTTTTTCCTCCTTTGAATTACATACTAGCAAGAGTTTGTGAAGATTTTCTGTCTTGTTTTTATGATGGTTTGCGTTGTCATCTCCAAAGTACTGCCAGTAAAGCAGTATGGTTGGGTCTAAAATTTCAATCAATATATTCTCAAGTTCTGAGGAGATATAAGTGTGGCTTTTATCTTATCTCTACACTCTACTGAATGTGTTTTATTTCTGTTAAATATTATGTGTTTATATGGCTGTAAAATATTGAAGGATTTTCACGTATTAAATTTTGCTACAGTATCAAAATTAAATCCTTCTCTGTATTTTGGCATGCTAAAGCATTAACATTTAGCTGGAATAGTTCAGTAGCTTGACTAGTTCAGAGTTTTGGGGTGGTTTTTTTTCTTCCTATTGCACTGCTGGTATGTTCATACAGTGCTGAAATTTGAAGAAGCTCTGTGTTATCTCACCATTAATATTTTTTCTGTGTTCTATTTTTCACTTGTGTATTGAATTTTAATTCCCCTGGAACCCTAGACTGCTGACTGAGTCACAATACTAACAGTGATTAACACTCGGACTGTGTGAGGTGTAAGTAACTCAAACCTTTTGTAATACTACATCTTGTAGGAGAAAAGTTTGGAAATAAGTAGGCAGTGAGTCTTTTTACAAATCCCTTTCTGGCTTCTGATTTACGGAAATTTTCTCATGTGCTACCGTACATGAATTTTTTGAATGGTGTGTTAATTGAAATTGAGGATATTAAGGGGCAAGGGAGTTGCTTTCGCAAGACTGGCATTGTACTAATCCCTCTGTATTTTTGTTTAACTTCCATAAATTTCTTAAGAAAACATACCAAGTTATCTGACAGATTTAAGAGGGTTACTGAGGAAAAAGAAGGTGTTTGATTGTTTGCTTGGTTTAGGAAGATATTTGAGTTTGGCAAATACTTAGCTCAATTCTTGTACACTTCAGCATGCGCCTTCCTTAAATCCAAGTCAGGTTCTTTTATTGTGGAGTGTAAGAGCTCCAGAGAGTGTTACATCATTTAAGGACCCAAGAAATGAAATTGTGCAAATTTCTGCAATGGAACAGACAGATATAATCTCAGGGGCAGACATAAATTTTGTTTTATCATTCTGCAAATATTGGGCTATCTATGATCAATATGTTTTTTGTTGTAAACTGTAGAAGATGTAAACTGTCTTATGGTTAATCAGAGCACACCAGGAAAAAAAAAAAAAAGGAAGAAAACAAAACCCCAAACCACCAGTTTTTTGAAACTACGAATATTTAAGAAACATTTATTTGGAAACTACCTGCTTCTGTTATTTCTTCAGGAAGTATGGAGGCTCTGTTGTGCACCTAGGATGAACCATCATGATGTTTGGCTTAATCAGTATTCTAGAACTGATTAAAAATTATTAGAGATTGGCAGAATGTAACAGATTGACACAGGAAATTTTAGGTCAGGTAGAAGACATGACAGCTTTTTTCTTCCTCTTCCGCAAAGAAAAATGGAATATTTTTTACAGAAATATTTTAAAGTATTCTTTTAATCACAAAGCCATTTCAGTAGTCATTTTCTGATTAGCTTAATTTGGACCCTCGTGTCTTTTGTTTTTATATAGGTAATATCTATAAACTATTGAGTCTATGTCCTCTTGTGAAAGTGCAGGAAGCATTATGGCCTTTAACATCCCAAATTACACAAAACCAATAGTGAAGCCCAGGCAGAGTGTGCCACATCTGTGGAAATTCGTTGCAAAACAGCAAAAATATTTTGACAAAGCTCTTTACTGCCTGTAAGTGCTGATTTCACGTTCTCAGTGTGCTTCACAGAATTTTGTCACAGAATCAGAATAAAATACAGAAATATTTTGTCATTGCTGTGTAAGAATTGAAGTGAGAGACTACAGAATATGACATTTGTTATTAATTACAGGCCTAGGTCTCTTTTGGCATTCTCAACAGATTATTTTTCAGACTTTATGGAGGATAGCAATTAACTTTTCAAATAGGGCCACTCATGAGGATCCCAACATCTAAAATTAGACCGCTAAGTTAAAAAATCTTGCCTAAAAACCTGACTTTCCTTTGCTGCTACTAATGTTAATAATAAATCTCAGGGCCTTAAGATCTCTTCTCCTTTACGTTTTCTCTTCTCCTCTGTGGATAGTTTGTTCTGGATGAATCCTCTTGTGTTACCAAGGCTATATCCACTGCATTCCTTTGTTATAACAGACTGCAGTGCAAATTCAGTAATTGCTAGAGACAGCTAGGCAGCAGCATTTAAAATGCTATGTGTGGAAGCAAAGCCGCCTGACAATGTATTGTCTTGTTACAACTATATGGCTGCAGTTGTTTTAGAATTAGGGACATATTTGTTGGTGAAGTTGCTTCTCAACGTTTCTTTGGTTTGGTTTGGGTTTTTTCTTGTGGTGCTTTTTAGCGTTTGACTGTTATCATATGCTGCCCTAATGACATTTCTGTAGGAAATGAGTATTTGAGTTGGGTCAGAAGTCAAAAGCCTATTTGCAAGTATTCCTTTGTTTGGTGGTTTGTTTGTTTTCAGATTAGGACTCCTTTTTGTATGCCTATCTCAGTCAGTCCATCAGCTCTTAGTGAGGCATCATTTGCCCTTCAGGAATTACTGTTTTAAAGTAAAAATTAAAATAAAAAAATACCCTCTCTTAAATGTGGAGGATTTGTAGTTAAACTATGGTCATATGAGCAGCCTTTCTACCTCTGAACTAATTAGTTTTTCTGTATTTTAAACAGAAAAGAAATTTTAGCCTAGTACTGCCGGTGTTTTTATGTATGAAAATGTGATTACTCTAAAGGGTATTCATCTTACAAATAGCAGAAACAGTCAAGTTAAAGTTAACTACTTGTATGCAGTTTTACTGTTCTATACAGTATTCAGTTGGGAAAGTGAAAACAATCTGAAATAAATTGAAACACTGGAATCTCCTTTTCTTAAAAATGCTAATATTATGCTTAAAATGTGTCTTATAACAGAATTTTTCTATTGTCTGTCTATGACACATATAACTGTAAATGTAGTGAAAATAAGGATAGACTCAAGTTCTGAAAGAGCTTGAACTCTTCTTCATTGCTTCTAAAGCTATAATTCCAGTAGTGTATATGAGTTCGTTTATTGTGTATGGACTTGAGCAGTCATGAAATCAATCATAGTTAACCTGAGCTGGAATAGTTTATAGGTGCCAGTCTTGAGCAATGACAGCATAAGCTGCAATAGATAGGCTTCTAAATTGACAAGTGCCCTTTTCTAAATACAAGAAAAGCCTCAGATTAAGGTATAATTATGGCATATGACAAGTATGGAATGCCTCAAAAAATGCCGAATTTTTCTCAGAATAAAAATTTTTTACTTACCTGTTTTTTTTGTCAAAATTAAAAAAGGAAAAAAAAAAGAAACTAGCATAATCATTAGGATTGGCACCAAACTAATTTGAATTATTTTAAAATATATTTTTCTCTTAATTTTAAGAGAATATTCAGGGACTATGTATTTTTTACCCAGCAAAGCTCTTTAAATTGGTTTTTCACTATTTAGACAACATCATCACTGAGAATGTGGGTGAACAGGCTTTATTTTGAGAAAAATCAGAGTTTTAATTCTGTTAAGGCTTTTTTTAATCAAAAAGCTGCTGAAATTGGTTTTTAAAGTGTCCTCTCTGTCTTTTTTTCCCCCAAGCTTGAATTAGATATGTTTAGCTGGGTACACTGCAGAGGTAAGGTGGATTGCAAGACACCCCCTCACAGTCTGGTCGCATACTGCTGCACAGCTCCTCTTTCAGATGGTTCTGTTTATAGCACCCTGGTAGTTTTCCCCATAGTGATTTTTTCTGCCTCTAAAGTGTCAAAAGTATCCAAAGGAAAAAAATAAATCCTTGAAAATTACCTTGATTGGGTTCTGTTCTGCTCTTAAGAAAGAAGGGCTCTTACTTGTCCTTCTTCACCAAAAGTTTGAAATCATTATTTATTTAGTGTTAAATTCTGATAGATATCAAGTACTCTAATCCTGAGACATTAAAGTCCATTTGCCCAAGTGATCACTGAAATTAGATGAATCATCTATATACCTGAACCTTAGTATTTGGAAGAACTTTCTGTGTTTGTCTCCAGATATGAACACTCGAAGGTATCATTATTTTCAGTGAACATCTATATGAATTTCAACCCTTCCCATATAGGCAACTTATTACTATTTTATTTAATGTACTCATTCTCAAAGATTTCATTAAAACATATATAGTGGTGAAAGTCTCGGTTTTTTTAACAAAAGAGAACGTAGTAATTTTGACTGCTATTTAAAATACTACATATAATAATGTTCTTTCTTACTGAAAAAATAATTACCACAAAAAAATGTGAGTTTAAATCTTGAGATTAATTATTTGCCTTTTCTTTTTTTGCTAGGTTTTCTTAAATACGAATAAAATTTCCACTTATGATTCATAAAAAAATGTCTTTCATGGATATCTCATAAATTTGAGTTATTTCTAACAATAACTACACAGCAGCACATCTGTGATTTCTCTGTCTTTCTAAGCTGCCATGATATTCGGTATTTTGAAGCAAGCTTTAGTCTGAGCATTGTCATATTCTTGTGTTGGTTCATAAAAATGGAATTTGTGGTTAATATATAGAATTGTTCAGCTGTTTCTGCTACAGCAGCATGCTTGGTGGGCTATGAAAAAGATTTGTAATACAGTATAATTATTTTGGTTTTATAGACAAATATAAATGAATGACATGAAAATCAGGCTATTGTCAGATTCTCAGTCAAAAGAATTTCTGAAATAGTAAATTTCAGGATATCTTCTGCCCTTCTACTCTGTGAAAGCCTGAATAATAAAACATTATTTTCCCTGTGAGGTTTACGTGCTGAGTCGCTGGTACCTTTAAATTTGATGTGGTTTGTTGTTGATTTCTTGAGTCAGGGGCCTAAAGATGATACATGATCAGTATAGTTTTATGTACAGAAGAAATTCAAGTCTTTTTGAAAAGTGTAAATCCAGCATTTTTCAGATCTAGTTAGCTTTTCTTCCTGAAGGAATAGTGCAAACATATTAGTTTTTAATTCTAAAGATACAAGAACAAAGACTTTCAGTTTACACCATTGTTCTATGTCAGTGCCAGGTAACCTTATTGACTGCATGAAGAAGGATGTGCCTTTATAGAAGCTGGTTTCATCAAGGTTTAGGCTTGCTGTTGTCCCACATTTATATTAGATATGGTTGTGGTTTATAAGCAAATATAATAAGTAGATTATTTATTCTGCTGTATTGCTTTTCATTTCAGCTTTTCTATTTTATGCATAATTTTTTGTAAATGGTTCCATTTAATTATTGTTGGAAATGGATGAATGGTCTCAGGAACCATCAAGCAAAAATTTAATTTAATTTAATTTAATTTAGATAATGTTACCTGTCAGAGATGAAATTTCAAGTAACGTAGAGAACAAAGAAATGAGACCACAGTAGAAAAAGACAATTGCAAACTAAGCAAAAATAACAAAAATTAATTCTAATTAATTTTGAGGAAAAATAATTGAAGAGATCAGTGTTTTTCTGCCAGCAGATGGCTGGATTTGGGTGACATGGTAAGACTGGCAGAGAACTGAGACAGTGAGCAAACACCAACCAAGGCAAGCAGTATCAGCAGAAATGGTAACAAAAAGGACCATGGAAAAACATATTGTTATGAAATGACCAGGTGATAATTGTCTTTCTGTCTGTGTTGTGTCTTTTTCACCCTGTCTTCTCTTGCTTATTGCTATCTAAGTATTATCAGTCAGTCTGAAAAAGTTATAACTGCTTCTTAAATAGCCTCTTCCATTTCTGATGCTTCAGACAACCCCTGACCTTATTAATATGGGAAAGGGTAGTCAGCCAAGCTCAGTGCTTAGCCTTGTAAACAATCCAGGGACCAAAGCAGGGTCCATTAGAAGATAATAAAATTATAAGTATGTCCAATCTGGCCACTGGTTTGTGGGAGTCAAGATAAAACATGAAGATGAAAGCAGATTGTTTTTTAACTAATGAGTGCAGGTGTCTGTTTCATCAGACTTACAGAAGAAGCAGAAGCCAATTGGGAAACCTCACCTATCAATAATTTAAAAATACAGTAACAAAATAGAGATAAGGGCATCACTTCACCGAGGCACAGAGAATAAGGTCCCAGTGAAGTCAGAGTAAATCAGATGAAATAAAAGAATTGGTCTCACTTTTGTTCTCTTCTTGATGAGACAATGGTAACACTAATTTCTTTTGCTGGTAATTGAAATGATGGACCGATTAAACTTACCTAGTGAGACAATCCACTTCTTTGTCTTCTATTATGAAACACAGTGAGAGACTGGTGGAGGGGAGGCATCAGGCTTTCTTAATGTAGCCCTTGAATGGCTATGGGCCATGACTGCAATTTTTAGAAAAGGCATCTTTAACTGGAAGGGTCCTCAGTTCAGGTGTTCTATTTTCATGTGACTTTGTCTCTGAATTCCAATAAGAAACAAGTTAGTGTTCAGTTAGTATATTGATTATGCATATATTTTCATGTGGAAAATAAAAAACTGTGGCGTCTAGCAACATACATTTTTAGAAGCGTTTAGTAGTGTTCTTCACTGTCATCAGCTGTTTTAATTATATTACATTAACATTGCTTCAAGGAGATAAATGCAAACAAAGTAATATACACCTCCTGAGATTCAAACATGCGTGCACATATTTATTTTCTCCTTATTGTCTCTTCATATCTTTAGTTAATAATTTAAATTTTGATGCAGAACTCCATAAGTAATACAACACAAAAGATGCATGTTTTATAAACATATATATGTATTTATAAAACCATTTCATGTAAGCATGTGATATGAAAGGTTATGGCTGTCAAATATCTCCCATTCAACAAATAAATATTTCAGGATTCCTAATTTGTGTCAGCAAACTCCTGACATTGAAACTAGGAAGATGGGAAGTCTCCCTTTAATAACGATTTGTTCCATTCCTTCATGCAGCCTAGGTTTCATTTTTGCACATAACTCACTCCTACCTAATGGAACTGCTTGGCTTTTTTCTTACAGTTATTAATATGTGGCTTTGCTTCGTGTGACCTTATGTGTATAGCAAGCAGGACATAGTTGTTTCACTTATCTTTTTTTCAATATGCTGCTGTAGTAAAGGTTTTTTGTTAGAGTTAACCAAAACATTCTCAGCACTGATGCCTGCACAGGGTCTTCATTTTGATGATTATTCCTAAGTAACTCAAGACCTAAAGAAAATAAGATTGAAACAAAAAACAGTTATACTGTTCCAATTTCTTTTAATTATTTTAAATTGAGTAAAAACCTGTAATAAAAATGGGTTTTGTCAAGTTTTCTTGGATTCAAGAACACTGAACACTGACTGAGCACAAGCCCTGTGAGGAGTAGCTGACAGAGCTGGGGTTGTTTAGCCTGAGGAAGAGGAGGCTCAGGGGAGACCTTATCACTCTCTAGAACTCCCTGAAAAGGGGTTGTAGCCAGGTGGGGGTCTGTCTCTTCTCCCAAGTAACAAGAGGTAGGAGAAGAGGCAATGGTTTCAAGTTGCAGCAGGGCAGGTTTAGATTGGATATTAGGAAATATTTCCTCACCAAAAGTTGCCAAGCACTGAAAGTTGCCAAGCAGTGACCCAGGAAGTGGCTGAGTCACCATCCTTGGACATATTTAAAAGACTCATACATGTGGCACTTAGAGAGAGAGATTAGTGGTGGATTTAGCAACAGTAGTTTAATGGGTGGACTTGATCTCTCAGAGGCCTTTTCCAACCTAGATGATACTATAATTCTACGTTTTTCTACATGAAACATTTTGTTTCACTAACCTTGGTATTAATCTTTGGCTCGCCTTTCAAATACTGTAATATTAGTAGATTTGCAAGGATTACTGTAATCCGAGAATTTGTGGTCCTTCAAAGCAGGCCAGAATTTCAGAATTAAACTGTATCAGAGTCTTACTAAAGTGAGTAAAATCTATGCTAAAATGTTGCAAGAATTTTAAGGTATTCTTGCTGAAGAAAACAATAGTGTGAGTTTTCCTGATTTTCTTCTCTCTAAATCTGTGAGTTTCACACTGGTTGTACGGCATTTCTAAAGGGTCTTGTTTGGTTTTGAATGTAGTCTTCTGGTTCTCCTGCATTTCAGAGCTGTCCCACTGTATCAGAAACACAAATGCAAAACTGCCTGTGACATGTTTGACAACTGCTATATTCTTTTCCCCTGAATCATGGAATGACTTAAACAAAAATAATAGTTGAAAAAAAGGTGTAGTTTTGTTCATGAATTTGGAATTGTTGCGTTAAGAAGATGTTAAAAAGTTGAAAAGTGTTGTCTGCCAACACTGGCAAGTGTTTTCAAGTGGTACATACCAGCTTATGGAAATTGTGCGTTGTGACAGGTCAGTGTTGTTTTTCATGTCTGTGAAAAATATCAGCTTGCTAACTCTAAAAGTTCAAGGTGTTTTGGTATTTTTTTGGTTGGTTAGCTTTGTTTGGTTGGGTTTTTTTTGTTTGTTTGTTTGGTTTGGGTTTCTTTGGGGGGTTGGGAAGAGAGAAAAAGAGGGTGTGGAATTTAGACTTCCAAGGTCTGAAAGAAGTTATATGTCTTGAGAATAAATTCATGTAATAATTTTTTGTCATTTATTTACATTGAAGAAATAGTCTGTCATCTTTCTGCTATGTCCTTGATGAATGTGTCTTTCCAAGGTATGCAATAATATTGTATAATACAATATAATATAATACAATATAATATAATGTAATGTAATGTAATGTAATATATAATTATATCTACATATGTATTTAATATAAATGTAATATAGACACATATATATAATATATAATACATATATATGTATATGTGTAGTACATGCATCTTTATATATGTATTTTATTTAGAGAGAGAGAGAGAGAGAGAGAGAGAGAGAGATAGTGTGTGTAAATTACCTATATACCATGGCACTTTTGGCACTATATCAGTAATGCAGCTAATCACAGGTATTGAGCAATAACAGCTTTCAAGCATTACAGATAGATCACAATTATGAAGAGAGATAACATTTAGATTCAATGGTAGAATCATATTTTCCTGTACATATATGCATTATTCCTTTCAGTATGAATATAATTTCTTTTTTTTGCAGCAAAACAAAACAAAAACAAAATAAAACAAAACGAAAAACCAGTAAAAAGATCGTTACAACTTGACCCCACTCAGTTTAAATGGTGAGTTAACAGACTGATGCACTTTTCAAGAGGAATAAAGGAAATATCAGGAAATTTTAGAACAATATTATGTTATATTAGGTAAATTTAAGTTAATTGAGTAATTTTATCTCTGGATTTTTTAATATGCTACTAATTCAAAGCTTTGAACTTAATAATAACTTGGAAACTTGAACAATTGATGCAGCTCTTTAAAATTTTCTCTGAGCTAGTGATCACCTTGATAGGTCGAAGGTTTCTTTTGCAAACAGATGGAACATAACTGAAACACGACTTGTGTTTTTATTTCTTTTGTTTTCTTCTCTGCTTCATATCCTGTGATATTTAACACAGTGAAAAAATAGGAACACCGAGTAATGAAAATATGATCTTGAAAATCTGTCTATAGGGCAAAAAACCTGTATTTTAGTATTTTACCTTTCTCTTGTTTTACTTCTTTTCAAAGCACTTGCTGCCTCACAGGTTTTTGTATAGCCAAGACTAATTTCAGTCTCAAAAAAATCTGTGGAAGTATCCCTTGGAAAAGGAAAGATGATTTTATCAGTTAGATTGAGGAAAGTTATGCAATTCTGAATATGAACTGAACAAAGAAACAATTACGGTTAACTTAGAAATTTTCAGAAGTAACGTGTAAAAATTACAGGGTCAAAAAAAGGTAGAAATAGGCTTGACATAGGCAGATACTAGTGTAGAAGACACTTGAAAACTTTCGCTGAAATAAAAATGAAAGGGATACCATTTTGTCACAAAGACTATTCCTCCTAATTTTAGGATAGTCTTTCTTTCCAAATTTTACCATGCCTCATTCGATTTAAATATTAACCACAAATCATAGAATTATGGACTATCCTGAGCTGGAAGAGACCCATATGGGTCCTCAGAGTCCAACTAACTCCTAGCCCTCCACACACCAGCCCCAAGATTTACACTGTGCCTGCGAGCTTTGTCCAAGAGCTTCTTGAGCTCTGTCAGGTTTGGTGCTGTGACCACTTCCCTGGGGATCCCCAGCGGAAGCCAAAGGCTAAACTGCCAGTAAATTCAGTGAGACCACAATTTTAACCATAATCCTTATTCATATCCTGCAGATTTTCTCTGCATGTTTTGGTCATTATTCATGCTTTCATATTTAATTTTACTTGGTCTGTAATTTCCAATTTTCGATGGGCTGAGATAACCCTGAAGAGCTTTTGACACTACTAGAAAGCTTTGTAGGATCAGAAGTCTGTTAAATTTTTAAAAAGTATATTTTGTTGTATGTTTATTAGATTATTAATGATGCCATGAGACCATCACTCATAACAAAAGCCACACCAATAAATAGTCTTTCTCATGCTTAAGTGTCCTCTTGTCCAATATAATATTGTAGAAGGATTGTATCCATGTAGTACACTATTCTGAAGACAGATAAATTTAAGAATGCTTTTGAAGTGTTGTAAAATCTTCACTTTAATAAAATACAACTAGCATTTCAGCTTTCCACTTTACTGGTACATTTTTTTTGTTCATAAAAATTGATTAATAATATTAAAGTACATTTATATATTAAGGCTGAACCTTGGCAAAAAGGTTTCTTAGTAAGTCATTCAAACTTTCTAAGAAATTCTAGGAAACTGCCTTAGCCAAAGGTAGGATAATGTAATTCTACCATAAAAATATTTACTATTTTTGTGTTTTTATTTGACTCAGTGTCATTATCAGGATTTAATCAATGTTTCCATTTGTCAAAACGGTTTCTTTATAAACCCTTGTGAAATACAGATGCATTTCTAAATTTTTTTAATCCATCAGAATCAAAATTATTTTTTAATTCAAAAATTCTGATCATGTGCAACAGGCAAAAAGATTCCTAATATAATATGTTTCTTCTCATTAATGAATAGTAAATCTTACCTCCCGTGTACTATTCATTTCTAGTGGGGCAAGAGAAACAGAGCATTTTTATTTCCAAGTAAAAGTGATACCTTTGTTGAATTTTAGAGTATCTTTAAAAATAATGCTACTAATTTTGGCTCTCTTTTTTTCTGATTGGTAGAAAGAGGGATATGCTCTTTTTGGCTTTCTAAGACAGATTTACAGAGGATATTCAGATTATATATTACAAAAAAGATGTTTCACCACCAGGGTGGTCAGGCACTGGAATAGGTTGCCCAGGGAGATGGTGGAGTCACCATCCCTGGAGGTACTTGAAGTGTCTGGATCTGGTGTTGGGTGATATTGGCTGAGCGATTTATAGGTTACAGTGGCAGTGCCAGGTGGATGGTTGGACTGGGTGACCTTAAACGTCTCTTCCAACCTTGACAGTTCTGTGATTCTACAATTTGGTTGGCAATGGAATGTATGCTAGTAAAAGAATATCCAGATGACTTAGAGGTAATAGTAATGAGACATAGAAACTTCAGTAATCCAGATGAAGAGTTCATATTTTATCTCTGAGGGGAGTAAATCAAAGTCAGTAGCATTGGTAGGACATTTGGTACCTCACCCATAAGGCTTGCAGACTAAAGAAACGGTAGTCAGCATCACTTGGTATTTCCTGCTGCCTATGGTGGAAGACAAGCTGGAAAATTGTAGGAATTCAGGTTTTCTTTCTCCTAGTTATGTTATACAGCTGTGGTGGAACAGCAGTAAAACCTGGCAAGCTCCCTGGCATTAAAATACCTGGAAAATATGGTATCACATGAGATAACCCTGATTATATTTAAATTTAAAATTTTATGTGCAGAGTGCCTATACTTTTTTCTAATTTCCCCTTAAATTCAGTGATTTGACTACTTTAATGTTGACTATTCTATTGTCACCTGAACATAAATTGAAAGTATACACAGATTCAGAGAATTTTCTGCTGCGACATTCTGTCGTGATGACTTTACCATTCAAGCAAGTTGAGGCCTGAAAGAAAGCCTGATTCCATGAAGAAAGCTCACAGCAGCCAGTGCAAGCTGGTTTGGTGCTTTAAATCTTAAAGGACACTGCTTGTCATGAACAAAGACCTTTCTTCATGTCCTTTGTCTAAATGACAAAGGCAAACAAATTTTAAGTGTAGAGTTATCACTGTCCAATGGAATTCCTGTACTCTTTCCAGAGCATACACATTATGTTCTGAAGCTGGATTATGATATGTTATGCAGGTTTTCTTGCAGGTGTGGGGTAGGCAGTTCATTCCAAGATGTTTATAGATGCTCAGAAAACAGATGTTTTTTCACACACCAGCTGTGTTGACATATTTCAGTCACCTTGAATGCTGGTGTGTGTTTAAGTGTCACTTACGATATCCACCAGTAGATACTCAATCCAGGAGTATTTCTGATCACTTTCTGAGAGAACTGCTTGAAAAACACATACTTTAGCTATCCTGAATATATGAAATAAGCCTTAAATTTTTTTCAGGCTGTGAATCCTAGTAGAATTTCAGCACTAAATGCTGACTCAAGTAGCTAATTTAGCAGCAGATTAGCTTTATGAATGCAAATGTTCCCATTAACACCTGCAGGCTTGATTGCAGGTTTACATTTAAACAAATATGAGGACTTGCATGCATCACAGACCAATAGACATTATTTATGTCTCAAACTTTGCAATTAGTAGTAGCTATTATTTCAGTGTATTCTTGTTGCCCCCCAGGTATAGCCTAAAAAGATATATTTGAAAGTCGATGTATCTCTAAAATATTCCATAAATTTGTAGCTATGGCACAATTTCCTCCTCTCTGTACACCAAATTTGATAGCCCGTTGAAAATTGCAATATAAAAAGTGATTTAATATAAAGTGATTACCAATATTTTAGCATTCCAAAGTAAGACAAAGAGAGGGGAAAAGAACGAGACATGACAATACTTGAAGTGTTAAATTTTGCTTCTATCACCTTTATGAAAATAAGAGCCATGACATGTACTTCTTCTTC
The DNA here is from genome assembly GCA_013397775.1 of Eulacestoma nigropectus. NCBI lineage: Eukaryota > Metazoa > Chordata > Aves > Passeriformes > Eulacestoma > Eulacestoma nigropectus. The sequence continues at coordinate 26,484 of VZTE01002615.1, read as the reverse complement.
CAATGCAGCCTCTACATATGTAGGCTCTGTGAGCAGATGTACATAAATCTCCTTTATCCTAGCTTCCCTTTAGCCTGCTCTGAAACAGACTTAAGAAACCTGAGATTGGTAAACTGACTTGGAAGTTAGACTGCTTCTGTGCTAGTATTGAAAATGCATATATATTGTTTTAAGGAATTGAAATAACCATGATTATTTTGCATATAAGTTACCTCCAGTTTCTGGCAACACTAATCACTGGAATCCTTTGGATCATGCAGTCCATATTTGAAGTACAGCCTGGACACAGACTACTTCACCACAATTTTTGTCTCTCACCTTTTCCACAGAAGAAGCTGAATTACACTTCTAAGTCACATATAGAAGCAGAGATAATAGCAATAAGAGTTAAAAAAATCTAACCAAAACCAACCAATCAAAAAAAAAACCAAACCTAACAAAAGCACAACAAAGCATTGCAAAAATCTCCTGAATTTAAGATATCTAAGACAGGTGGGCTAAGGTTTCAAATTTTTCAGGTGTTTTTTGCCAATTAAGGATCAACTTTTCATATTCCAGCATTTCCATATCAGTAGAATTGATGCAAAATCCATGAAATATTTGTTATGTTCATATCTGCCTTTTAAATAGCACTGGTATGGCCCATACTTTCATTTTTGATTTTTCATTTTCTTTTTTATGGATCTGTTCCTCTGCTCAGGTATGTCTGTTGACTTGTCCCTCCATCCACTGTTACCTGTTCTTTTTATAGTATGCTTGGGACAACTCTAATTTGTAATCCTGGCTAGAGCAGGACTTAAGCAGCACTATAAAAGAGGGAGCTGATTTCATGTGAGTGAGCAGCATTCTGAAGTCTACCATTTTTGGTCACTCTTTTCAGCATTCTTTACCCCTGAGAGTCTAGAAGTTGTGCTTGCCTTTAGTGCAACATAGAAAATTATACATAAAATGTGTTAATCACGGTGCATTTATTTTGGACTCACTTTTTTTCACTGAATTGCATAAATCACATACTTGGTACACTTATGATCTCTAATAGACTGAAATATTACTGCAAATATGCTTCCTCTCAAAAAATTATCAGAAGAATTGAAGAAGAAGTGATTCTTTTTTTTTTTCAGTAGATTTCAGAATTCAGTGGAATTTACTATTTATTATTTACTTTAAAACAGCAAGGAAAGATCTATTTCCACATCTGGTCACAAGAAAAGAAAACACAAACAGATCTAGTCTGTAGCTAGGATTCAGTCCACAGTCTTTTTGAAAATATTTATTTAACTCATTGTCTCATAAAATACAGCCTCTATTACAAAGAATAATAGAATATTTTCAGTATAAGAGAGGCAAATTATCCACTGGCAAATAAGTTGCTAATAGAGAAGGTATAAATTTGGGGTTGGACTTACATAACTCTATGTACTTGTGCAATGATATGCAATATTCAAAATTAGCATCACTGAAATAAAAATGTTGAAGGTGGAACAGAAAAGTGAAAACAAAAAGGAAAGGAGAATGCATCATTTCTGAGCCCTTTCCAACCAACCTAAAAATCTTAAAATTAGTTCTTACACTATTTAAGAAGCAATCTCTCTTAAAACTTTCTGGAAAACACCATGTATACAAATTATTTGCTGCATTCTGATAACAAGAACTGACTTCTTTTATTGATTTGAGAAAATAGCAATGTATTGCATAGCTTTTCAAGGTGGCCTTTAACTAGCAGGCTTAAAAAACATTAACTGATTTGAGGTTTGGTCCAGTATATAACTCATTATTAAAACATTAAACATGCATTTTTCTATAAATAATATAGATCAAATTACTTTAACTGGTAAGAGGTGCATCCACATTTCTGACTATTTAAAAAAACTGAGCTAGTTGTAAAGTTCTGAGCTTTGATCTCTCACTTGAACTACAGCCACAAATCTAAAATTTGGAATTAGCTAAATGAAAAATATGGCAACTCTAGTTGTTTTTCAAGGCAGTATTATGTCATCTTTGTATATATGTTATATCAACAAACTTCTAAAGTGTTTTTTGATCTAGGCAACAAAGTATGTGTATATCTAGAATAATATATGTATGTGTCATTTTGATCATAAGGTAAGGTAGAAAACTATTCAGAAATATTTCACTATTCAGAAATATTTCTGCATACTGTGAAATGATCTAATTGAATATTTTACATTTATTTTCTATATGATGTTTTGGTGTTTAAGGAAGATAGTCTTGCCTAGACGAATATATTTGTGATATTTCAGTGTTTCTGCAATCCAACAAAAGACTAATTTGCAGATCCTGCAAGACAAAATTCTAGTCTGTGGTTGAAAAGGCAAATTATTGCCAATTTTTTTATCCAAATAAAATTCATTATTGAGTTTAGAACTTGGTGACAGAGATTAATTAGATGTCTCTTCCTTCCTTGCCTGGCAAGTCTGTGAAACCTGTACACCTGGAGGTCTTCAGAACATATTTGGACAAGGTTTTGAGCAAGCTGATCTATTTTCAAGTTTTTAAGAAGGATATTGAAATAATTACATCCAGAGATCTCCTCAGCATAAATTTCTCTGTGACAGTATCATTATCTTTTCTCCTCTTCCCTTGCCCATCCCTGACAGACATCTACACAGTACTGGTAAATTCTGCCACACTTAAACCAGTAAACAAATCTATGGTTTTTTCCTACTATAATATGTAGAAAATATGGTTTATTGGATAATGCGATTCAGAAAATAATGGAGTACAGCTGAGAGAAGGTATAAAATATAATCCAGAATCAGTCTCCAGAAGGCCAAAATTTACTTGTTTTTGAAATTCCAGTTGGATGTAAACTGGTATATTTGAAGTGAAATATTGAAATGTTATGGATTTAGGATGATGGCCATATTTATAAAGCGAAAAAAGAAAGAGATGTTTCATGTGTCTGAGCGTGCTAACATCTCCTTCAAAAATATAATGGAAGAAAAATAATATTATCTACCTTGTTGATACATTGCACACAGGGATGAGAGTATGCTTTTACAAAATCACATAAACAGTGAGTTTGATGACACTTCTTGATATTATCTGGTCCAAACCCTCTGCTCAAAGCAGACTCAGCTGGAGAAAGTTTCTCAAAAGGGTATCCGGTCAAGTTTTGCATATCTCCAAGATGGAGACAACACAACCTCCCTGGGAAGTTGTTTTCTGTCTTCAAACACCTTCACAGTAGAAAACAATTTTTTTTGCGTGTAGTGACGAGAACTTCATGAGTTTTTAGTTGTGCCTATTACCTCTTGTCCCATCAATGGACACCACTCTGGGAGTCTGGTCTGCCCTTCAATCCTCCCATCAGGTATTTATACTCAGATAAGATACCCTGATACTTCTCTTCTACAGGATGAACAGTTTCAGGTTTCAGTCTCTCCTCATTTGAGAAATCCTTCGGCCCTTTCATTGTCTTTGTGGCTTTCCACTGGGCTCACTCCAGTAAATCCACATTTTTGTTTTAGTGGGAAGTCCAGAGCTGGACTCAGGACTTAGCAGGGCTGGACTCAGGACTCAGCAGAGAGAAAGGCTCACCTCCCTCAACCTTCTAGTAAACCTCTTTCCAATGAGTCCATGTAGCTCCTTCACACTTCTTTGCTGCTGTTGTGGTTCAAGGCCAAGTTGTCCACCAGCAGGATGTCTTCTGTACTGGTGCACAGGGTTATTTCTCTCTAGGTGCAGTACTTTTAATTTCCTTCTATTGGACTTTTTTTCCTTGTCTGAATTTATAATTTCGCCTTTATAAATAATTTCTTCTCCCTTTGTATGACTATGTAGTGTCATCTCCTTCATTTGAAGAATGAATGTGTTTAATTTTGTGAATTCATGACTTCCAAAAATGTAGTGTTTGGGTATACTCTTCTGTGAAGTCTTTTGGAGCCATCTTTTAGATGTGGGAACTCATGCATACACAAAATAGTGAGAATTTATAAAGTGGAAACCCTGTAATTTAAAATCTATGATTTAGTCTGTGTTCATCACATCATAATTTCAGTACTTTATGAAAGGGTTGTTTAGTCTCTAAACAATGCTTAGAAGTGAGTTAGTGCTTAGGAATACTATCAAAGTTAGTGAAATGATAGAAACTTCAACCTATAGGTGTTAAAAATTGGCATTAAAGTCATAGAAACACAATGCCTGTACACAAAGAAGCTCTGACTGATGATTTTTGTGGGTTTTTTTGTTGTTTCCCTTTGTTGTTTTTTTTTCTGTCTTTCCCAATTAGGATGAACGAAAAAAAAAAATACCACAACCCTGTAGGTTATATTTACAGGATTTTCTAAGAGAATATTTTATAGTTTCAAGAAGAAACTATGGCTTTTATGACGTTCCAGAGTAAACTTTGTGACTTCTGGGGTTTTTTCTCTTGTTTCTATTTTATAATAAAGTTTTTAACATACATTCTTCATTTTAACATCCAGCTCAGAGACAATTTTTGTAGACTCCCTTGCATTATCAGACCACAGGAGGCATGAAGGGACTTGATTCTGAAAGGAAATAAAAGAGAAAAAGGCTGAGAATTTTTTTGGTGATTTCCTTAAATAATTTAGGAAACAAACTAATACTTTCTCTATTTGAATTTTTCCCAGGAGGAGTAGACTTTTTTCCACTGGATAGTTGCTTTAGGTAAGGGAAAGTTGGCAGTGCCTAGCATGTAAAGAAAGCTGATCTTGGGATGTGGACAAAAACTGAAATTTACCACTTCAATTACAAATTAATGAAGGCTTAAAAATATTTAGGGTGTGAATATAGTGGCACAGAGAGCAGATCAAATTGCAAAACTCTGGACAAAAAGCAGATGTCCTGTGCTGAATTCTGTAGCAATGGCTACTGTTAGAGATCAGGCCAGTGTGGTTCTGTGAGTGTGCATTCTTTGATCTCATTCCTTATGATGTCTTCACTGCAGTGACGTAATTCCAGTAGCAGGGCTTTCTCTTGGATCTTAGAGTGTTAATTCCAAAAAAGAACTTAACTCACAAAGATCTCTTTGTGTATCACTGGTGTTTTTTCTCAAGAAGTCTGCAAGAAGAGTGTTGATAGATGGTTGAATTTCATTCCCTCTCATGAGACCATTAAAAATGTTAATGTAAACCTTTTCAGATGTCTAAGAGACTAAGTCAGGAAAAGTGGGAGGGTGATACAGTGGTGAGAGAGAAGAGGGAAAGGTTAAACTTATTTGTGAAATGCCAAGTTGTGAGCAGTATGCTTTTGCTCAACAGATATAATGCACAATCTGGCATTTGGCTTGTGTGGAATACGAACAGAAGAACAAAGGACTCTGGGTATAGATTTATGCTAATCAGTATGGGAGTATCTTTTCTTGGTCTACAGAGTCTTCAAGATGTAACAGATGCAGCACAAGCAAATGGTAGAATTTCTGTTCCTAATGTGTTCCCTTTTTTTTTTTAGAAATACATATTTGAGTAATGAAACAGTGTGGTCCTTAATGAAAGTATAACCTATCTTATCTCAAACCTTTAGAAAAAAAAATGTAAGCAGGAACTCATTAAAGATGCTATATGGTGTTATAAGAAAACCACGAAATGAAGGATTTATTTGAGAGATTGCTGTACTGGTGATAGTATCAATTTGCATTATTTGACTTTTCATTCCACTAATGTCAAGTGGTTTGCTGGTTTGGAACTACCAGAATGAGAAGTTGCCTTTGACCAGAAGCTTTCTCATGACTGACTCCTCCCTTCCTTCCCATCAAATGGCACATTCTGCTGAGGAACAAGAAAGAATTTCTGCAGTGTTGTGCACTGTTAGCTGTGAGCAGATAGGTGATACACCTGGACTTCTTTTCTTTTTCACAGCAAGCGACATTGGTGAAGGAGATCTGGTAATGGTATCTTCCAATGACACCTGCTGAGGCAGAAACTACCGTATATACTGCTGAAATAATCATAGGTCAAAGTCATCTTTGCAAGGACCTTGTAACAGCGCCTTGCCTTTAGGTTTTGTTTTGTCTTTTTTTCCTTTGAGAAGACACTCAATAGAATACAGTGATTCTACAGAATTGGTTTTATGAATTATATTGAGTACTATTCTTGCTATACAAGCATGCAATATCCAAGTCATTTGTTGTTTCAAAAAAGTAACTTAGGAGATAGAATTAAAACAGGTGTTATATTAATTGCTTTCGAAGTATGAAATTAAGAAAAATGTAGACATCTGATAATTTTCAACTTATTTTTTCATGGCTGTCCTACCTTTCATGCACCACAGTTTAAAGCCATAATACTCTGACAAGGACAATGAACACATTTCCTGGCATGAACCATGCAAAGGGCAATTACAACAGTCATCAAATATACTAAAGAACATCACACAAAACTGAAAGGTGAGTAGGATTGCAAGAGTATTACATCTATATTGGTTTGACTGTGTTACTCAGGGCTTCATTTCATCTAGGTTTGAGCATTTCCAAGGATGGGGATGCCACAGCCTCCACATATTTCTTGTTCCACTGTTTGACAACCCTTAAAAGCATCAAAGAAATTTTCTTCATATTGAATCTGAACTTCCTGTCCAAGCTGTGCTTGTTGCCTCACATAACGACGGGAAACTGGCTTTATCTTCCTGATATTTTCTCATTCCTCAGCAACAGAAGAATCTCACTTTAACATCTTTTTTAAGGTTGAAGAAACCGAGATCTCCCACCCACGTGCTCCAGGCCTGTCATCATGGTGAACTCCACTGAAATCACTCCTGTATGTCTGTGTATATCCTGTGCCAGAACCCCAGGACCCTGCACTGTTTGGGTGATCTCACCAGTGCTGAACACTGGAGCAGGATCAGTGCCTGACCCTGCTGCTGCGACTATGCAAGCGCATCCCAAGATTAAGGGACTGCTTTTCTGCCCAGGTGCACTGCTTCCTCCTGGGAAGGGACTGCTGCCTCCTGGGAACTTGCTGCCTCTCAGTGCCTTTTCTGCAGAGCTGTTTCTGCTCAGTGAGCCCTAGCCTGTCCTGCTGCAGGGATGAGTCCTTTCCAGGATTTCGGGAAACACTATAAGTAGTTCATCCCTATGAACAGCAGCTCATTTCTTCAGCCTAACTGAATTACTCCAAAAAACAGTTCTGCTCTCCAAGACACTGTCCACTCCCCTCAATATTGTGCCCCCCCCCCAATTTTTTGCTGGCACTGCCTAGAAATCCATCAAATAGGTGATGAGGGTAGACATCCCCTTGGCTACAAGGAGTCTTCATGTGATCATGCCAAGGGCATTGCTAAAGTCATGGTGTGCAGCATCCACTGCTGTCCCCTAAACACACTGTCAGTCACCTCTCACAGCACCTGGTCAGGGTTGCCCTTGGTAGATTTCCATGAGCACAAGGCCACTGTGGCTTCCAGAATGAAGGTCTGATTGCACCATGTGAGAGCAAAGCAATGCCAGGTTAATCTTGGTAAAGAGGGGAGTAGATATTTCTTAGGCAGTGATGCATGGAAGCAGTCAGAGCAAGATTTTTTCTCAGAAGCAGTTCTGTACTTAAATGGGACACTTCTTTTATATTTTGTTTTGCTTTGTGTAAGTGAACAATTACTTTTATAAACCACAGATCATTTTCTTAGATACAGTATTATGAAAGTTAATTATTTAATATTAAACTGGAACAAATTCTGTTCCAAGTTTCTGGAAATGAGTCTGCATTAGAAAAGTTCACATTACGAGGTGCTGTTAGGTCAGTTGACACTGACAGGTCTCAATTGATTTGTCCCAAAACCTATTAAACTGTGTCATGCTTGTGCTGATTTCAGAAATAATGTCAGTTTTAAGTCACCTTAAATGTGGGATTTTTTTTCCTTCTGTAAATGGGTTATATATGATATGAAAGAAATGTGTTCATTGTGTATTGTGTTCTCTGTTAAAGGACATTTTTCTTTTTTATTACTTTGTTTATCCATTAAAGAGCATTAAGCTTCTCCTCACTTTAGATTTGGTTATTAGGATTTTATCCTTCCCCATCCATATGCATATCAATGCCCAGAGGTTCAGAATGGTAAGTATTGCTTGTCATGATTTTTATCTCTGAATTCTGTTTCTGTTGTAAGTATATAGACAATGGATAAGAAATATGTGATAATATCTTTGGTGAAGAGTAACTGGCAAAGTTGTCAGTGAAAAATAAGGAAACAATGCCTGTGTTTTGTTGTCCTTACTCTCCTGCAATCTAATGTATTTGGAGGAAAAGATTCTGCAGCCTCTCTAAACTACTTGTGTTCTTCCTGAAGCAATTAACTACTGCTGTCAGATTTGAATTCCCAGAAGTGCTGGTGCAGTGGTATTTTATTAATGATACTCTGCAGTAAAATGTGTAATGAATTGTGCTGTTTCATTACACAGAAAATCCGCTTGGTTGCTAAGGGTGCATATTTCTCTAGTAAGCTCATACTGAGGGTAGCTACTTCATTAAATGTCTCTGTGTAACTGATGTGAATATGTATTTATTTATTTATTTATTTATTTACTTTTATATTTATAAATGTAAACCTAACATTTTTTTAATTGCTTGTAGATCTTGGATTAGTAAAAAAATTTGGTCATTCATCTTATGTACAACATAATCAGAAGGTCTCTGGCACCAAATTTGTGTAAGAGTGTGCTTTTTATATTTAGTCCTCCTTTCAGTTGCTTAATATTTCTCTCTCAAAGAGAATTCACATTCCTGGACCTCTTTTTCCTTGCTACTGGAAACCTGACTGTATCAGGCCTCTTTATCCTAGAAACAAGTGGTAGATTTTACTTCTCTCCAGTACTTGGATCCAGTAGAAACTACAAAATGAACAAGAAAGAGAGATTCCTACTCCGTTGAGAAATCTGAAGGCTAAGGCTAACCACCAAATTTCTATTTTCTATTTTAGTACCCAATTAATATTTCTTGAGATTAGGTTAAAAACACCATATTTATAGATGCATATCAAAGAATCACCCTCTAGTTTTGGGGCAAACCTTGGGCATAGTATCTATACCTTGGTTGTGACAAGAACACAAAGCATTCCTAGATCAGAAAGCTTTATATGATCTAGTCACTGAATAAATTCCTGTGCTGCTAAGTCCAGGTGCTGTGACACTGTTGAAGTGCCACTGTTCTGAACTAGAGAAGACAAGCTTTGGTGGTCATCACCACGGCCTGCAGAGGAACCTCTGCTCTGGCACTTGGAGCACCTCCTCCCCCTCCTTCTTCACTGACCTTGGTGTCTCCATGTTGTTTCCCTCACATGTTCTCACCTCCTCCTCTTCTCTGCCTAGAATCCAAAATCTTGTGATTTTATTTTGATTTTCTTTTTAAATATCTCATCACAGAGGCGTTACCAGCCTCTCTGATTGGCCCAGTTTTGGCCAGCAGTGTGTCCATCTTCAGAGCCATTGGCCATTGGCTGTGCCAGACATTCTGGGGAGCTTCCAGCAGCTTCCTCACAGGAGCCATCTCTGTGGCCCCCCTGCTACCTAAAGCCAGGCAATGCCAAACCAATACAGTGAGTTATGATGAAGTCTGGTGTATGTCTCTTATAGACTACTCTACAAATTACACTGAAAGATCATAGTAACAACATGACTTTATAGTATATAAATTCTGATTTAGCAATATAAAAAAGTTTTTTGTCATCAATTTGCTGTTTTTCCTCCTGTCTGAATAGCTATGGGTTCTAATGATTTTCTCTTGAAAACTGGAGAGATCTCCACACATTCATGTTGTATAGAAAAAGTCTCCAGATGGTAACTATACACCTATGATTTAGGTGGCTTTTAATGATATTTTTTTGTCAAAAAATAGTGGAAACTCCTTTTTGTTTTGGGTTTGGGGCGGGGGGGGAGTTTAAATTTTAATTGCTTTTTATTCCAATAAAGCAGTTTAGTAGTCCCACTGAGTTTATGAATGTGGGCCTCTTTCTTCTTACCCACTTTGTTGTATCAGAATGAGATAGTTTTAACACTGTAGGATCAAGTCTATAATTTTTGAAGCACGGCTTCCAAGCACAAACTGCAAAGTGTTTTGTGGCAAATACTGAGTGTAGTCAGCAGTCAGTGAAGATGAATGCCATACTGTGTAAATTTGTGATGTTTATCTAGCTGATATTTCCAAACTGTATTGCAAATGGACAAATAGTTGTAGATCTTTTCAATCAATATGCTATTGCCAAATTGGAATGGTTATGTATTGTAAAGCATAGACTGCAACTCTAGTTTTATAAAACTTATTTCACCAGTGTTCTCTATTGGAACAGTTTCAAATATCATCCTGTGTGTGGTGGAATTAGTGTAAATGATAGACATCGCTGAAGTTTCTTTGTAATTTTTAAAACCTTGATCTTCTTTTTTTTCTTCATTATTACACACGACCAAGGGCTACATATCCATCTGTGTTTTACAATCAGCAATCTTCTGAATGTCTTAGAAACAACAGAAGTTACAGTAGAGTTTAAAAGGAACCTTAGTGCAAAGGGGTAGTGGAATGCACTTTATTAAAGTCTCCAGAAAGAAAACCCAAGTACAGTATAAAAATGGATTGAGGATGCAGCACATCTGGGAAAGGTCTAATTTTCAAATTAAACATGTTTACAATGGTAACTGTATGCTCAGCAAGTTCTCTTTATAGTACAGACATTACATCAGCAGTACAATTGGAGAAGGAAACCTCCCTTGAAAACTTCTTAGGTCATTAGCAAATTCCAGGTCGAATTTTCTTGCTAGCTTTTGTTTGGGGGGTTAATTCTTTTCTTTCTTCCTTTCTTCCTTCCTTCTTTTCTTTCTCCTTTCTTTCTTTCTTTCTCTTTCTTTCTTTCTTTCTCTTTCTTTCTTTCTTTCTCTTTCTTTCTTTCTTTCTCTTTCTTTCTTTCTTTCTCTTTCTTTCTTTCTTTCTCTTTCTTTCTTTCTTTCTCTTTCTTTCTTTCTTTCTCTTTCTTTCTTTCTTTCTCTTTCTTTCTTTCTTTCTCTTTCTTTCTTTCTTTCTCTTTCTTTCTTTCTTTCTCTTTCTTTCTTTCTTTCTCTTTCTTTCTTTCTTTCTCTTTCTTTCTTTCTTTCTCTTTCTTTCTTTCTTTCTCTTTCTTTCTTTCTTTCTCTTTCTTTCTTTCTTTTTCTTTCTTTCCTCTCTCTCTCTTTCTCTCTTTCCATATATAAATATTTATTTTTCTTTCTTCTAATATGAGAGATTTATGAGTAGAGTCATGGAAACTGATAACTGTTCAGGTCCGAATGGCTTACCATGTGATACAGGACTGTATCTCCTGTGTTACTGGGAAACTACTACTTTTCTATCAACTGTTATAATTGTATCAAGTTTTTCAAACCTTTTCTTGTTTCTTTAAAGACTGGAAAAGACAAGATGCCATCATATTTCAATAATATGGTATGTAGAACATCATGAGATAGATTTATCCCTGTCAGTTGCAATCTATAGCTTGTCATGTTGAATTATTCCTGAGGTGATTTTGGCTTAAGCATGGCTCCATAATTTTATGACAGAATCTATTTAGGGCTGTCAAGGTAAACACTTTGATAATGAAGCTTTCCACTGGAAAAATGAGTTTATATTACCTTACTGATCATCATGATTATAACCTTGGTAACATAGTGTTGACTTTATGGTCAGTTGTAGAGTATGCCCTTGAGGACACAGATATATCTGCAGTGTATTATAGACACCTAGATGCCACATTGATGGTAAATCCCTTGTTAATAAAAAAGACAAAACCCCTTAAAATATATCACCTAAGAGAATTATTATTGTTTTATTTTGGTTTGTTTTGTTTAGTTTTGTTTCATTTCATTTCATTTCATTTCAATTGGTCATCCTTTAATCACAAATTCATTGTGCTTCCCTTTAAGAAAGAAATTCAGGGAACTCTGAAGTTAACTCCTAGTGCTTCCAGTACTCTCTAGAGTTCAAAGACATACCTCATGGTTTCTGTGGTCTGACCTTTTGGATTTGTACTGGATAATGTCAGCTGTAGCCATTAAGGTGAGAAACTCTTCCGAATTTCTGTGGACTACTAGTCAGGAAAAAACTATTGCTTGTTCTTTAAAATTTTCTGATTGTGGTAATTCCTGTGAGTATTACTGTGATTTGCCTGTGACATGAACTAATTTTGTTAATTTTCCTGAATAATAATTAAAAAGCTAGTAAGATTATTTTATTTGTGGCTTTATGAATAACTTCAGCTTGCAGACATATGTATTCTTTGTAAAAGATGTAATGATATAATATTTCACTTTCTTTTAATAGAGTAAGAAAACATTAGAGTATTTTCTTATGGAGGAAGGAAGGCTAAAGATATAAGCAATGTCAAAGAAAAATGTAACATGCAGGAAAGTATAGTCTGATAATCACAAAACCTTGCAATTAGGAAGTTTACCTGAGAAAAGAATATGCTAATCCAGGTTCCTTGGTTAGTGTGAGTATTTTCCTTTCTTGGGTATTGAAGGATAACCACATACACTTGTTTAACTTATGCATACATGTGGCAAAGTAAAGTAGATTTTGCCATAAAAGCCTTGAAATAAATATGATTTTCCTGTAAAATTTTTAGTCTTCTAATCAAGTTTACTTCCAGTCTATACTGGCTTCTGAAATAAATTGGAAATATGCATTTGAGCAAGCATATTCTTCTCCAGGACCTGGAAGTGTTTCTGCAGGTAGACCAGAATATTGAACCCACCAGGCTGTGTAAAGGTGATATTTCATGTTCTTATAATATACCTCATTTGGGAAATTATATCACTTTATTTCCTTTCACTGCAGAAAAGTACTGGTAGGAAATTTGTCTTCCAACAAATCTACAGAAGGAGTATTTTATCCACATAAAAATGTAAAGTGAGTCAATAGTGAATACGACTTGAGAATTATACAGTAGTCAGTCAAATCCAAAACTCAAAGTTTGAAGAAGTTGTGGATGGGAGTACCAGTACACGGCATGGGAGCATGGCCAGGGTTATACTACTGTGTTATGGGTATACTACTATGTTCAGGCTCATTTCAAAGTATATGGGAGAAAGCTGGTGTTTGAGATTAGTAATTCAAAGAAAGTTGGTGGAGGCAATATGCAATGGACATTCTACTACTATTCTTTAATACCAATCTTTGTGAATAAAAATATATTTGCAATGACAGACCAGATGAGAAACAGTTTTCCTGTCTAGTGAAAACTCAAGTGGACAATAAGAGTCCAAGTAACCAAATGCAAATTACTTAATTTAAATTTCATGTCAGTTACAAAAAAAAAAGGTCACCTGACAGTTTTAATTGCATGAGCAAGCATTACTCTTGGGACTAGTTTTAAAAAGTGTAGGTAGAAAATCTGATGAAAAGAATAATAAGAGTTCAGAGACTGGATATCTGATCATGAAAATATTAAAAAAAAATTATTGGAAAATCCAGCAAAAACAAATCATAAATTAATGATTAATCTGATTACTTCAAGGCATTGAAACAATGTCTTGCTGTGATGTTTGCTGTGGAGTTAAATTTTTATAGATAATTTTAGTAACTCCAAAGTGTAGCATTTTTTAAAGACACATGAAAGTAAAAGTGATAAAATTGCAGAGTGATGAATCTATCCTTCTGTGATTTAGGAACATATGTTTATACAGAATTACATCTCTGCAGCAACAGAGTATTAATTAGCAAATTATACTAACTTTTTGAACTCTGAATTTTGAGTGTAGTAGAAAAATTCCCTAAAATAAGTACTATTACTATATACAGATTTTATATACATTAAATATTTATGTCAAATGGATTTCTAAAAATTAAAAATTAATTTCTAGTACTTATGAGCTTATGAATAAAGTCTTTCAGAGGAAGTGTGAAATTTTTTGCTTCCATTACAAGGAAGTAATCTTGAGATAAAAGTGTCTTGTGAAATCTCTCAGAAAAAAAAAAAAAATAGAGCAAAAAACCAGAAATATTGGAATGCCAAAACAATATTTTAATTCTGAAACTATTTTCCTTTTAGTAATGTGTATTTTTATGTGGGTGTTTATGAGTGAAAATATCTAATTCCGTTTTATTTGGTAAAATGCACTTTTAAATTATATTAATTAAAAAGTATTATATTAATTAAAAAGTCTTCTGTCTTGGTGTTATTTTTTATGTGTTCATTAGCCATAACACAGTTGTTGTAAAATCTGTTTTGTTTCCTTTTCCACTTTAAGGAGAAATTAAGTATGTGGTATATGATGCATGTCCTATCAAAAGTGCATTTCTGTAATTTATTATCATATAATTTTCTTGCTTTGGCTTTAACAGAGTTCATACTTATGTGATTAGCCAGACTTAATCCTGTCATTTCCCCCCCCCTTTTTCCTTTGCTCTTGCAACTGGCTAATCAGGATATTCCTAGGTATTGTTTTTCATCTGTGGCTGTCTCATTATGTGACAGTATCAATTTTCTACAACACAGGTATTTTTATAACATTTTTCAGATCAATGAACTAAGCCACAAAAAAATGTGGCTTATGTGACCAAAGGTCAGGTGTGAGTGGCAGTGACAGAACTGAAAATAAAATTCCAGATTCCAGTGCTAAAAACGGAATCACCGTGAGAAAGATTTTCCAGTGGAGGAGGGTGTAATAACTTACATGGAATTTATGAAACAAACAAAAAAAAAGATGGAAAAGATGCTTGGTTGTCTCAAATCATTCATACATTATATCTCTCCTGTGACATATGATGCAGCTCTTTTATGCCATTTTAAACGGGACCAAAATAATAAACATACATATATATATATATGTATGTGTCTAAAGTCTATTCTATATATATCTATTATGTGTGTGTCAGTGGGTATGTGTATTTGCTTATATGTGTATTTCCATCATAGGACTACTGTGTGTGTTGCACTTTTGTTTGTCATGGATATACAGCTTGGAAGTTACTCAGATTAGAAATGAGGAGTGAGCTCTGTATCACAAAAAGAGATGTCATTTGAGTGGGGAAGGCACGTTGTTTGCTGTAACCAATTGGTAGTTCAGGTACAGTGAAAAGAAATTTACAGAAAAAGGTTTCAGCGTGAGTAGGAAGAGTTATCTAAGTATTCAGTCTTTGTACAGAAGGCCATGAAAGCATGGAACAGAAATGGTACAGGCAATGTCAATATTTATTTTTGCACTCATGGTATTATAAGATGTGAAGGTAGTGGCAGGGACAACAGCCTCTAGACAGTAATATGAAAGTTTTGCCTAGTAATAGATTATCTACTCACACTCTAAAATACTGATATATATGGATACAGTGCTTTATTTTATTTAATCTGTTTCAAGTGTTTGAAGCAGGTAGGTGACATTGTTCATTTTTGAGACTGCCGTTGTAGTTCATTGGTACTTATTTTAATATAGTTTTAGAGAGTAAGACACTATAAATTCTCTCCAGAGGTTAAAAGGCCCACAAAGGTGATATATACTAGCCTTTTTTTTTTTTTTTTTTTTTTTTTTTTTTCCAAAAAAAATAAATTTTTGTGTTGTCTTTTATNGGGGGGTAATTTTTTTGCCTTTTTTTTTTTTTTTTTTTTTTTTTTTTTTCCAGAACAATAGCAGTTTAGTGATGGCCTTAATCTATGTTAACAGAGAACACTGCAGGGTGAGTCTTTATGGACTAATATTTGTCTTGTTGTCATGTTTTTTGAAAGGTTCACGGACTGCTATTTAATAACTGCTTTCCTGTTCATGTGTAGTTTATGTAGCTAGCTGGACAAGTATCTCCAGTCATTGTGCAGATTTAAATACTTCTCTAAGAGTACTGGTCTCACTCTGCAAGATGTTCTTCAAGACAGATAACCTATTCTCCAAGCTCCTTTATTATGACCCTGTTCTTCTTTTGCTTGGCATAATGATATTTGTGCCATTAAGTATTATGTTAGATATAAGCAGGTTATAAATTTTCAGTTAGCTTCTGCAATTGGTTTTCACTCTCTAGGGTAGGAAATAATACTCAGCATGCTGTTTTGTTTTTTTTTTTACTGCCACTTGTTATGTTTGCCTGTTCTCAGCATCCCTTCTAATCTAAGCCATCTCCAGTGCCCAGATGCTTGTGTCTTGCACATACCTCAGCCTTGCTTGGTGACCCTTTCTCCAAAGACATTGTTTACCCATCATCTTCTCTCTCTAATTTCTTCAGTTCGTCTGTGTTTCTCTTTCACTTGAATCTCCCTCTTCCTAATATATATTCCTGTTTGTCTGTTTTGCGACAAGCTGCTAGCTTGTGCCTCATTTGATTGACTGACAGCAGGGACTATGCTTTGCTTTCTGCAATCACTTGTTTCTGGCTCCCTGTTTCTTTCATTACTAATTCATTGTCCTGGAGAATATAGCTCAGATGGCTCCCTTCACTGGTTTTTTTATGTGTTCAACTTTTCCTAGGCCTCTATAAAGACTTTTTTCTAGAAAGTCACCATCTTTCTGTGCACCTTTCACAAAACTGATTCCAAGTTCCTGCAACATTTCATTATCACTGTCTGGAGACTTAATTTCAGTTTTAAACAAGAGACACAAGAGCTCTACATCTTTAACTGTAAATAATTGCAGTTCCAGTACATTACAAGGTTAAGTACTATAAATTAATGGATTAATGGTGATCTACACCAGACAGGATTCTGGCCCCTACAAGATGACTTTAAATGAAGTGTGGTTAGAAATATGTTGCTGTAGCTGCAGCAGTGTCCTTTTGCTGAGATTATTTCTCATATCTCACAATCTGTTCTGATTCTGAGTGTAAAACATCCCATCATGAGTAAAATTTTCTAGTAGATCACAGTAGTCTAGATGTTCTGAGTGGATTTACAGAGAAGGACTTGTGCCAAAAAGAATTTTAGAGTGGCTGGACTGTTAGAGTTTCTGTAGATTCTGCTAATGTTATCAGTAATTCTCTAGCCTCTTGCAAAACCAATATATTTTCCCACGTTCTGAACGTGACTAAGTGCCTAACTAAAGGTTATAAATGGCATTGTAATTTCCTTGGATCTTGATCACTATTCACATGGTAATCATCCATTTGCTTTTTATCTCTTTCTGCCAACCCTAATTTCCAGGACTGCATAGATTTTTTTTTTTCACTACTATGTACAACTTGCAAGTCCTTATATGCTCCTTAATGAAAAAGTGGGTAATGGATTTTCTCATTCAATGCCATACTTAGTTAATGGGAATAAAATCTCTACAGGTGCATATCCTTTGAATAGTACCATCTTCAACTTACTCCTTTCCAAAACCAATGTTCCTGCCATTTTTCAGTCTGCAGCTACATGCAATGAAACAGGGGGCACATCATCTATTGTGTTTCTCCAGTCTAAAATGTAACTTTGCGATAGTATTCTTTCAGTCTTTGCTGCTATAGAACTTGGACAAAATCATGGAATCCATGATTAAGCAGCTTCTTTCAAAAACTGATCTGCTGCAAAGGCCTCTCTCAGATCATTGAGTTCATTGTGGAAGTTCGCAGCTGGAAATCAGTGTGCACCTGTGATTAGTGTTCATCAGGGTGATGGACAGGACTGATGAACTAGCTCAAGAAAAGTCATTGAAAGCACTGAGAACCTCCCAGGCCATCCTAGAAAGCTTCATACTTGATTTCTACTTCCTCACTTTCTTCACTTCTTGTTCTGAAAAAAATGGAAAGTCTTCAGTATTTTGTATGCAGAAGTGCTGCATCCTCTTCACAGCCCTGCTAAATAGGAACATATGTATTACCATACTGTTGTTCAAAATGTTTGAATGTGATTTGTGTTCAAAAAGGGCTTTTCAAGGAAGTCAGTGTAGTCAAAGCACTGTAATGTCAATTGGAAACTGTCATTTCCTGGAGAAACATTAGTACAAATTCCATTTATGTTAAGTCTGTTCTCGTTTCCGTTTCCTGGTTTAGGTTCATACTTGTAACATATACACTGTCAGCTGCTATTTCCTTTTTGATTCTGTATAGGGAACTCTTTGAATTTCCCGTTCTAGGAAACACTTTTTCTGGTTACTTTAACATAGAATTTTTTATTTTCTTCCATATTGTGTAGCATAGAGTCAAAGATTTCATATAGCATTTTGAATTGGTTTTGATTGAAAACTTTGGTGCTTCAAGTTTTTTGGTTCAGTTTTGTTTGTTTGTTGGGGTTTTTTTAGTAGTGTCACAAATCAGCTCAGGCTTGCAAATTCTTATTTTATCTATGTGTTCTCTGTTCAGTTTAAATTTCTGTCAGAGGCAACTTTGTGATTTATACCTAAATTTGGAATTAAGCATCTATCCTGAACCTAAATGGGATGTATCCTTCAGGGAGGAAAACATTGAAAGCTTAATGCAAATAAGGAAAATAAATTTTAAACAAAGTGTTGGCGTGAATAAACTGTATCTTTTCATTCCTTTGAATCCAGTTTGAATCAATTGAACTTACAGTCTTATAGTGTAGATAACATCATATGTACCTTGCTGCATTTTTTTTCAATAAAGGTCACATTTTTCTGCAATTCACTACTGGTGTTGAAGACACCTTCAGGAGCTTCTAGATGCATCCTCCTTGTAATGTGCCTTATGGTGTTTTATGCCTTGAAATTTCAGGAAATTTGCAGATGCAGAAAATTTAGATGAAGATAAATAAACTAAAGATAAGCATCCAGATATTTGATACTGGTTCAAATTAAGTATTTCATCCTTTAATAGTTTGACTACTGATGATTTTAATATTTGGTAGTCTTTCTTTCATCAACAGTTTCAAACATTACCTACTTTGTTTTGAAAGTGTAACTAATGGGAAGAAAATTTCTCTACCACTGGCAGCTCTTTATATTTCTGTGTATCTTACTGAAGTTACCTCTGAAACAAGGAGACTGCTGAAAATATTTGATGTAGTGGAGGAGAAGTGTCTTCATTATGACTAGTTTCCTACTTTAAAGCAAGCTAATAAATCGTGCAGCTTTCTCCGTAGTTTTGCCAATCTCCTTTATTTCTTTAGGTGATAAAGGGGATTAAGGGCTCTGCGAAACTTGACCCACTGGAAGGTGTTTGGTAGAGGTATGGAACTGGATATCTTCAAAGTCCCTTCCAACTCAAACCATTCTATGACTATAATAATATATAAAGAGTTGTAGCTCTCTCTTGTGCAGTGATATTACCGCATTCTTAGTAACATTTTCCCCTGATTCTGATTAACATTCTATTACTCTCTTCTTCATTAGTTTTCTGAAAATAAATATAAAGAAATCCTTCCTATATCCTTAGGCAAGTAGCTTCAGATCATATGTCTAACTGAAGTTGGCATATAGCAATTACTGTTGACATGAATTATTGCTAAAGAGTGCCGGTAAAATAAATGGTAAAATCCCATATTTTAAGTGTGTTATTGACATAATGAAAATAGTTGGGCCTCCTGAAGCTATAACTGAGCCAGCAATATGTGCTTACAGCACAGAAAGCCAAACATATCCTGGGCTGCACAAAAAGAAGTGTGGCCAGCCAGTCAAGAAAGTTGATTGTCCCCCTCTACCCTGCTTTGGAGAGACCTCACCTGAATCCAGTTCCAGGGCATCAGTGCAAGAAAGACACAAAGTTAGACTGGGTCCAGAAGAGGGATGTATGAGAATGAGTTCTGGAACACCTCTCCTATGAAGAAAGTCTGAGAGGATTGAGTTTATTCAGCCTGGAGAAGAGAAGGCTTCACTGGGACTTTATTGCAGTTTTTCAATATATAAAGGAGACATGGGAAAAACAAAACAAAACAAAAGAAAACAAACAAACAAACAAAAAGCCCCAACAACAAAACCCCAACCAATCAAACAACCACTTTTTGCCAAGACCTCTTGTGACAGGAAAAGGGGCACAGTTTTAAACTAAAAGAGGGCAAATTTAGATTGGACATAAAAAAAAAATCAGACATTGTGACTTATCAGTGACATTGTGAATGCTACATCATGGCAAGTAGCAAGGTCAGGTTAGACGGAACATTGAGCAACATGATCTAGTGAAACATATTCCTCCCCTGGTGAGAGTGTTGGGCTAAATGATCTTCAAGTGTCCCCTCCAATCCAAACAATTTTTTGATTCTGTAAGAAGAATGCTTTGCAAGAAGGCATTTTTTTATATTGTAAACTGAAATACCTGTTTGCAGTTACCTCACCTAACATGTTCTGAAAAGTGACCAAAATGTTTGCTTATCCATTCAGCTGTATTTTATTCAAAAGTATTATCTTCAAAACAAAACAAAACAAAACAAAAAACTCAACAAAACAAATCAAAATGAAACAAAACAAAACAAAACTTCTAGAGAAGCCCTTCACTAGGGCCTTGATTGACCTAGGAAATACCTACTTTACTCTTGAACTGAAAATCCCTGAAATGGAGGGGCACTTTGACAAGTTTACAGTTTGTTGCATCTCTTTTGTATAGTTGCTTCTAGTGAACAATCATCAATTCCTTTTATCTTCCAGTGAAGCATCTCTCAACCATGCTAATGTTAATGGAGATAGAGCTGGCTTTCCCTGAACTGCAATGCCATGATATCTTTATATCACTGAGAAATATTAACTTAAAATACTTGTCATTCTATAATCTTTGTGTGCAATACTGGGAAGGTAACTCTAGATTGTCCCTCCAGCTTCGGGTCTGATGGCAATTAACACAGATGTGCAGAGCATGAAGACAGACATATCACCCATAATTGCAGTGGTATCATAATTCAGTTCTCCAGGGACTGCTTTTACATTCCTCACACAGCTATGAAAGTAGTTTGGAAAATAATCCTCTACTTTACTGCTTGGCAAGAAGAATTAGAGTCCCTGAATAAAAATAGTCTTACTTCTTACCTTCTTTTTATGTAAGACACACTGTTAGGTCAAAATGTATGCAGAGATCCTTCTTCCTTGCCAGCCAGACGTAGTGATGTGTTACATTCCCTTTCAACAAACATAGCAACTTAAATCCTCTGCTGTGAGGGATGGGAGGTATAAGAAATTCACTGATTTTTTCTGTTTACTGTACTGATCACAAGACACAACACAGTTCCGTAAGCCAAGTTTTCCAGCCTCTTGCTCCAGTGGTAATGGAAGCTCTGTGGAACATATTTCTAAAGGCTGTCTTTGTGACAGCAGAGAGAGAGGGGAAAGCCTCAAAATATGGGGTAAAAAGAGAAGGTGTTTATTTTCATGACTAATCATTTCCCTCTTTTGAAAGAAAGTGAAGACAGGTACTTAAGGTTTTTTGTTTTGATTTAGTTTGATTTTTTTAAATCTATATAAGTGTCTTTCTGAACCTCTGGTTTTCCAAAAGCTTTAATATAGTATCATTGAATCACCAAATGGCTTGGGTTGGAATGGACCTTCAAGATCATCTAATATGATTTTAAGTTTTAAGTGCCACACAGGCCTGTAAATGTCATTAGCTTGTAAATGCCACTAGTTTATGAGCTTGGACTTTTTTATTACTTTTTCTTTCCTCATGAAAGTATCCTCATTTCAAATGTTCAGAAGTTTGTAGGCTCCCTTGCACTTTATTATGCAGATTTATAACCATAATCCACTGCTTCTATCCAAGTGAGAATTATTATTGCAATCACCACTCCATTCCCCATGTACAGATATCATAACTTTAATCCAAGTTAATAAAACTTCTCATCTGTAGAATGAGGCTAGTAGACTACTTTCCCATAATATTAGAGGATTTAAAACAAATGAGAAAATATGCACAACTGAATCCTCCTGGCGCTTTAAGCCACCAGAAAGCACTTACCTGAGGTGTTTGGATGTTCTTCTGAAACCCTGCATTTAGCTATAAATATCATTTTGCAGTTTAATAGGACTTCAAAAGCAAATATGAGCAACATAGTCCAAGAAGAGATTCAGGTTCCAAGTATTTATTGGATCTTTCTTTTTCTTTTCTTTGTTGAAGAATTATATAAGAGGGTTTTTAAAGTCAAACACTGTATCATTACCATGTGTGTGACATGCTAATAGCCAACCAGTTTCTTTTTCTGTGCTGATCTGCATAATTTCTGTGGGCCTTCTGTAATTTTGTCAGGCCATGGTGATTTTTTTTCTAGAGCAGAACAGTTATTGTATTTTGAATGGAAGCACATCGGAAAAATACTGGGTGGGGTAAACACTGAATAATATTGAATATTATTCCCCCACGTGGAGAGTGGGAAAATCTTTTCAAGAAACATGAGTGTGGTGCTTCTGGAATAAGACTAACATACTGTGTTGGTTTTGCACAGCATGGTTTTTGATAGAAGGGGGGCCACAGAGGTGGCTTCTGTGAGAAGCTTCTAGAAGCTTCCACCATGTCCAGCAGAGCCAATCCCTGATGGCTCTGAAGATGGCACGCCGCTGGCCAAGGCTGGGCCAATTAGAGATGATGGTAACGCTATTGTGATAACATATTTCAGAAGAAAATCAAAACAAAGGTGGGTGCACAGTTTTAACTCCAGCCAGAGACGAGGAGGAGGTGAGAACATGTGAGGGAAACAACACAGAGATACCAGGGTCAGTGGAGAAGGAGAGGCAGGAGGTGCTCCAGGCCCCAGAGCCAAGATTCCTCTGCAGGCCCTGGTGATGACCATGGTGAACCAGCTGTGCCCCTGCAGCCCACGGGGATCCACGGGGGATGCAGAGATCCACCCGCAGCGCGTGGGGGAGGTGCCCGTGCCGGAGCGGGCGGATGCCTGGAGGAGGCTGTGATCCAGTGGAAGACCTGGTGGAGAGAGAGGGCCCTGCTCCCAGGCTGGAGCAACCTGCCCTTGGAGGACCGCACCCCGTGGAAGAGAGAGCCACGGCGCAGCAGTTTTGGGAGGAGAGCTTGCCTCTGGGAGGAACTCACATTGCAGCAGTTTTGGGAGGACTGCTGCTTGTGAGATTGGAGCCACGCTGGAGAAGTTCATGGAGAACTGTTTCCCGTGGGGAGACACCTGCTATGGTGCAGCAGGGGAAGGACTCCTCTCCCTGAGCCAAGCAGAAGAAAACCTTTGGTGATGAACTGACCAAACTCCCATCCCCAGTCTCCCTGCACTGTCTGTGGGAAGGAGGGAGGGGTTGGGAAAAAAGGTGGTTTTAAGGGCTTATTTTTACTTCTCGTTATCCTCTTCTGATTTTGTTATTATTAAAGTCATTTTGTGTCTCTAAGATGAGCCTGTTTTGCCCTTGGAGTGTTTTCTCCTGGTCCTTATCTCAACTCATGAACCCTTCATTAAATCTTTCTCTCCTCTGCCCAGCTGTAGCAGGGGAGGGTGAGTGAGCAGCTTTCATGGGTGCCTGGCGTTTGGCCAGAATAAGTACCAGGTTGATACCAGACCACATTGGTACTAGGTACCAAATCTGCTTGAAATAATCTCTTCCTTATGGCTTTTAATTCTTGCATGAGCAGATGAAACAGGCAAAATATAGCTGTAGTGTTCCTGATGGAGAAACTACAGACCGGACACTTATTCCCCAACTGTGCTGCTGGCCACAAGCTGAAGGCCCTTCACCAACTTTTCCTTGGTTCCTTCAGTCATCTGCTGTGCCTATTCTAAATTTTATACCTTGACACGATATTGTCTTGGGTTTTGTGTCCCTCTGGAACAAATAATGAGTAAGACCGGTAGAGTAAGAGTGGTTGGCAAGAGTGAGTTTTTGAAATATATGTAGATGAAAAGGCTGATATTAAGGTAATTACCTAGGTATTGCCCTTGAAGTGTGTTTGATACTAGATCACCTTAGACTCTTTATTTTTTTAATCATACTAGATTATTTATTGTTGCTGGTTTTACGTCTTCCATTCAGTATTTCTGTGTTGTTTTCTCATCTTAGGTAGCTGTCAGACCTCTGTTATCATAGTATCTGAGTTTTTCCCTATCATTACTGCATTTCTCCTCATTGCAGTCATGTCATGCTATTACCTGTACTAACTGAGACAAGTAAGACAGTAA
Organism: Eulacestoma nigropectus; assembly: GCA_013397775.1. Taxonomy (NCBI): domain Eukaryota; kingdom Metazoa; phylum Chordata; class Aves; order Passeriformes; genus Eulacestoma; species Eulacestoma nigropectus. The sequence goes on along the minus strand of VZTE01002615.1, from coordinate 2,586 downwards.
CTTACCTCTGTAAGTTTGCAGATAGGGTTGATGTTGGAGAGGGAACTGAAACTTATGCTCACACATTCTTCACTATACATTATGAACTTCATATCTTATATATAGATAGGCGACCAATGTTTACTATCATGCTTTGAGGGTGTCAGAAGTCACTGGCCTATTTCTTCTTGGAAAATAAACCCCTCTGCTAACAACCCAGTCTCAATAAATGATGTTTCTTCTTCACCCCTGCACTCTCCTTGATGAGCTCAATATGGTGGTATTTCATAACATGCTTCCTGCAAAAGAAAAACAGTGTAAATAAAATGTTCATATTAGTTTTTTGGTAGCATAAAAATTCTCCCCAATTATTTTGGAGAATGAAAATAATTGCATCTGAAATACAAACTGGAGATTCAAGCAAGCTTGGCTTTCTTTGCCGTCTTTGATGGCATATAAATAGTTTGTCATAAATTACCTAATAACAAGGAGTTTTTTGCTTTTACGTTCGTTAGCAGTGTCAACACTGTGCTTCTTCTGGGCTTCAGTTCAGTGAATCACTCCTGCCTAAGGACATTTATGAATGTACATCATAGCAACTAAAGTCAATTGGAACCAAGCAAGTACTTAACTGCTTATTCAAAAATAAGACTTTAATTTATCGTTACAGTTGATGTACTCTTTCCTTTGAGTTGAAGAAAAGGATTATAGTGCCAGCGTTTCAGCCTCTGTGACTCTCGGTATCTACAGAGCCAGTTAAGCGGCATCAGCTTTGAGAAGATTCAGACAAGGTATTTCAAAGATAGAATTTGGTTGCAAATTCAATAGTGAAATTAAACTAGAAAATTAAAAGAGAAAGAAAATGTTTTCTTTGAACCATCACATTCCATTTAAGTAATAATTCTGTTCTTGCCTAGCGTCTTAGGAGCCTTATTAACATGCAATTTTCTTTGCTTCTGTTTCATTTCACCTTGTGGTGTATGTAAGTCTTCCATGAGTTAGACAGAAGCCAGTGTTGCACTAGTTCTAAAAAAAGCATGGTGATGTAAGAAAGAGATATAAAGGTAAAAAATTGCAGGATTTGAAGGAAAAAGCTGAAGACTCTAGGAGTGAAAAAGCAAGAGTGATTACCAGGGGAATTAATGTAAGTAGGGTAAATAGGAAAAAAACAAGTTTTGTTTCCTGCCCACTCTCCTTTCTTTAATAAATATTTATACATTTTCCCTCGATTTCCATTGGGATCACATACAAACATCCAGATGTAACAGCTGATGTTTAGAAGAGTAGTCGATAGTATCCTTCTACTTCTTAGTTCGTCAGAATTAATGTCCTTGAGATATTCCAGTGAAATAATTTTAGGATACATGATTACCTTAAATTCTTTTCATGTGCTTTATAAATTATTACTAAATTAAATAGTGATCTGTAAAGTTATCTCACTATAGTATTTGTGTTGAACATTTGAAGCAAATATATATTAAACAATGCCCCTCTATTATGAATTTCTCTTTTCCTTTAAATAGGAATTAAATACTATAACCTTAATTTCATTTTCTTCAGCATGATCCATGATAGGAAATAAACGAAATATTATTTTGCAATATGATCACTCAGTTTCTTCCCTGTATAATAAGCTGTGCCTTCAGAGCTCCTGGAGTGCACATCAGTCTAGTTAAGCCCTGAACCCACTTAGTGTAGACTCATTTACTAGTCTAGTGTGGACTTACGTATTAGCCTACACTAATGCTTATGCTGTTATAGTTTTTATGAGCTAATTCTATCAAAGTAACCTAAATCAAAAAAGCCTTCTGTACCACAGATGGCAGTGATTTAACTGTGCTTTGATATTTAATGTGTCTGTATCAAGAAATCCTATGTAATCACACTACATGACAAAATATAAGTGGCTTTTCAAGGTGTCTGACAAAGGAGGTAGACTGTGTATTTGTAGACTTCAGGGTGACACATCCTTGCATTTTCATTTAAAATGAAAATTTAACAATATGAGTTCATAAGAAATTAGATCATTCAACATCATTTACCCTTTTGTCTGTTATAAGAGCATTCTGTAACCTTTTTTTTGGTTTTAAGGAACAAGTACAATTTTCTTTTCACTAAGAAGAGCAGACAGTTTGCTAAAAAACTGTGAGATTTATCTCCAGTATAAACTAAAGGATTTTTTATCTTTAAAAACAACCAAAAACCTCAAAGTATAGTCCATTTGCTCTATTAAATAATGTTAACCTCTTTTGTAATATCTGAGGAATGGAAACTGACATATTGTGCACTTCTATTTTCTTTTTTATGTTCATCTCTATTATTCCTACAGTATTACTCTACTTAACATTATTCTCCAAAGTATCTTCTACTTTTCTGTTTTCCACTTAAATGAGTTTCTAAAATCACCTTACCTTCATCCATTTTCCAGGCAACTGCATCCTGCTGTATATATGATATAAACCCTTTTCCTGCCTCCTTTAAAAGACTGACCTGTAACTGGATTACTTCCATTTTTGCTGATGCCACCTTCTTGTTAAGGTCTTTTCTCATAGCCAGGGCTCCAAAATAATTTTCCTTACACTTCACAGAGTCACAGAATGACTAGGT
>VZTE01002614.1:164674-179188 GCA_013397775.1 Eulacestoma nigropectus | reverse complement strand
AAAGAAATCCAACCTGAAGAGCTTAAAGTCTGTACAGTAAAACAACTATAAAAGAGACAGTGGTGTTTTCCTTTATTTAAATATAAAAGTACATGGGCAACAGCTGATATTTTTACTTTCACATAGGAACTACAGGAGTTAAAAAAAAAAAAAAAAAAACACGTTTCAGAGTTTGGACTTGAAAATATTTAATCAGTAACAGTTTCCAGCTCTTTCACTAGGAAAAGTTAAATACCATAACTCTGTTTATCGTCTTTTATTCTTTTATTGGTTCAAAGAAGGACCTTTCTCGTTCACTTACTTGTGCTGTGGGTTTCTCTGCTCTGTACATCTCTCCTTCCTTTTGAGAAAAGGAGAATGTCCCCTTCCGCTATGAAAGGGGGAGTCGGGGAGGATTCTTTTTGGTAGATTTCTCGGACGAAAACAAAGCGCAAATGCAGCAACATTACATCTCAGAACCATTTATTGATAAAAAAAGGTAAGTGTTACTACTAAAGGGGGATAGAAAAAGGAGCAGAGAGGGGAAAAGAGAGGCGGAGAAAGAAACAGAAGACAGAGACAGCGTTACCACAAGAACCCCAGGTCTCTGCCAGCGTCGTCTTGGCAGACGGAGTGTGCATGCTGTGAACCGCGGTGCATCTGCACAGCTCCTGTGGTGGGCTGGGTGCAATTTCCAAACAGTAGCAGGCTGTGTGTCCCTTCCGTCAGTGGAGAATCGGCTGCTGTGGCAACAGGGGCAGTCTTGGAGAAGCTGCGGGTTCTCAGGGTCGGGGCGCCGTGGCTGCAGACGCAATTAGGTGCAGGTGGTGGCAGTGGCTGTGGCTGCAGCGTGGGGAACACGGCGACAGCAGTGGTCGCGGCTGGGTGCGGGCGGCAGTGACAGGCTGGTCACTACAGGCTACTGCTACAGCAGGCTGGTGTGGCGGGCAGCGCAGGGAAAACAACAGCGGCGGCCGTCACGGTTGGGTGCAGGCAGGCTCTTGCTGTGGATGATGGCTGCGGCTGTGGGCTCGAGTCGGGGAAGTTGGCGGTGTCAGCGGCTGTGCCCAGGAAACACAGTGGGGGCAGCTGCCTGCGGCAGCGCCTGCTTGCTGGGGAGGCAGCAGAGCACACAGTCGTCCCGGTGGTGAGCTGGTTCACAGAAAAGGTGAAGCAGGGCAAAAGCAGGTACAGGTAGGGAAGGAGGACCACAGGGAGGAAAAGGCGAGAGGGGGGGAGAAGGGCCAAGATGACCCTCCGAGTGAGCCCCTGATCCCTCCACGAAACCCAAAGCAAAAATGGCTGACGTTTTGTTGCAGCTAGCTGCTTTTGTGTGCTAAGGCTCCTCCCACAGCCCGACTTCGCAGGCATTTTTGGCGGACACTTTTGGCGGGCATTCTTCACGGGCATCTGGGCATCTGCCCCACGGCAAGTGGAGGGGGTTGCTCGCAGCCCAATCGTGGAAGCTTTCTCTACCCTGACTGGCTGTCAGGAGAAGCCTCTCTAGGGACAGAGATCCCAGCATGTGTACAGTCCCTATGATACGCGGGAAAACTCCACAACTCGTAAAAGTTGTGAAGTAGGAATGTTTATTCAGCGCTGAGGCGCATGAGGGATCGCTCCTCCAAAGGCATGCACGCCGGCAGCAGCACTTATCTCTACATATATCCCCTAAAGTGTTACATATGCATTAAGTTTCCCAATACGGCTATACATATTCATTACCTAGCCCCGCCTAGCCCCGCTTTGTATTATAATGAGTCCTAAAATCATTGCCATGTGCTTTGCGTTTGCGCAGTGCCTCCTGGTGGTAGTGGGCAGGAGTCTCAAGATGAAGTAAACCAGTCTTGCTCAGGGTTGAACTTTTCACCTTGTCTCCTTGCACATGCTCCCTGGCCCCTTGGTCTTAGTCCAAGCTCCAAGGCTGGTTTTAGCTAGTTTGAGGGTCCAGAGAGCAGAAACCAAGTCACGGTTCCTTCCTGTTATAAATAGCCGTGCATCCTCCCATCCAGCTTTGACAAGCACAATAAATGTTAAGCAAGCAACATACATTGTTTAGCCAGCTGCTCTTAATAAATAATTCTTTAACCCCTAAGCCCCCTGCATCACCTACAGGAATCCTTCACCTCATGTGTAACATGCGTTGAGGCATAAATAAAAGTCAGATTGTTCCCTTTCAGAGAAGTTTCCTTCAACTGTGAAAAACAAGGTTCACTCTCCTGTTAACATTTTAAAAGTTTAATAAAAAGACAATAGAGGACAAAGACAATAAAGCAAAAATACAGCGCCGGGTGCCCTTGGCTCTCAGCCAAGAGCACACCTGCAATTTCAGAAACACACTTTACATACTTTTAGCCTAATGCATATTCATAAACACTTATACATTTTCAAACTTTCCCCCAAACTAGTTTACATGTTCCAGGAACTGTTTTGCATGGCTCCTCCTTGGGTCCGCCTTTTTAGAGCATGCGCATTTCTTGGCCGTGGTTTTGGTCAGTTGTTGTTATCACCTCCAGCTTGGGCTCTGCTCTGTGGTTTCTGCAGATGGCGATTGCTGATAGCTGGCATGTCCGTAGCAGGGGTCCCCACCATACATTCACTGAATGTTATCCAACGAGCAGGCAGTTCCGTTACCACAAGCATAACTATATCAGCTGTTTTACTACTGTCTAAGTCTAGTTAACAGAAATAAAGGCATTAATTATTGTTACAAAAAACCCTACATCTTTATAGCAAAGCTACTTTAACACTATACACATATAGCATCCATTTTAATATTTGCGAAAAGCCAATATCATAATATGTATTTCTCACACATCCTTCTGAATACAGCCTCTAACTGGGCTAGCTGGATCAACTAATGAGCCTTTGGCTGTGCCACAGATGCGGGAAACAGCCAACCTCCTAGAGCAACTGTTTGGATGAATGCATTAGGTCCACCTTGAATCCGCAAAACCACCTCCAAACTAAGAACAGGAAATGGCAGTGAAGTTCGGTCCCATTTGTCATTGCAGTCAGTGCATACAATGAGTGAACAGCTCTAAGAAGGTCTGTATACTACTTGCTTTATAGATGTCAATTTTTCAGCCATGAGTTTGATCTCAGGTGTGAGGTTTGAGTTTTGTTATGTTCCCATTACAGTAATTTGATCACTTTTCAGAGACCAGTTTGGATAATGGCAATTTGTGGAAATGCAAGAGCTCACAAATCAAAAGTAACAAAATAAAGACATTTTTTCCCCAGCACCTGAAGTGGCAGTGTCAGAAACAACAGCAGTACAGGCTGGCCTTCGACATTACACTCAAGGCCTGCAGAGTAAATCCATCAGCTTGTTTAGTTGTTTTGCTCTTTTTTTCTCTGCTGTACTTTGTATTTTGGAATTGTTTTTTTCCAATGGGCTGGCATAAAGGATGATTTATGTAGGCCCGTTGAATGAAATCAGCTTCTGAAATGCTGGTTAACAGCAACAAAATGCCATGTCAAACTAAGGTAGCAATTTATCACAGTTCCTGCTCATCTGCAGGAGCATTCAGGTTGTTTGAGATAGAAACCCTGACAGACACTCAGACAATTAACAACCAGTAAAATTCAGTTTTCTGTGTGTTATTTGCAACAGACATTTTGAGGCTCAGACACACATCACAAAGCTCAGGATCATGCACTGGTGATACTAAAAGTTGATTTTTTTGAGTTAACTCAGACTCTTCCTTTAGTTCAACCTTCCTCCCATTTTTATAACTTTAAGTCATGTCCAAGTAACTCTGAGGCAGAAACACAGACTGGGCAAGTCTGATTTCATTGCCATGGATGATCATCTTAGAAGAAAATTATTAGCAGATTGGCTGATCAAAGGGCTCCAAACACCACTACTAAAAAACAAAACAGTACTCTTTGTGCAATTTTCTTTTTTTCATACTGATTTTTTTTCTGCTAGGAAAATCTAGCGCAGGAATGCTTAATGAAGAGTGTCCTGTCAGTGAGACCTGCTTATTTAAGGAAATCAGCTCTCCTTCCCAGGCACATGCACTCCCTCAGAAATTTATTGACAAAATTATAGAAGCATAGAACGGTTTGGGTTGGAAGGAACCATAAGTGTCACCTAGTTCCAAACCCCCTGCCATGGGAAGGGACACGTCCCTCTACAGCAGGTTGCTCAAAGCTCCATTCCATCTCTCCTTGAACAACACTCCTGGGAAACCTGTTCCAGTGCCTCAGCAAGCTCACAGAACCTGCCCTCTTTCAGCTGAAAGTTATTATTCCTTGTCCTATCAATACAAAAGTCGAATGTTTTCTTGTAGGTCCTGTTTAGGTATTGCATACCACCCAGTTTGAGAAGGACAAATGCACTTTATTAGATTATTAGGGTTTTAGGGGTTTAAAGAGTATTTAAACTAGTAAATATCTTTTGTCTTTTCACACTTGATCATGTCATAGCTCCCTAAAAATGAGGCAATCAAGTAGGTAGATTAATTTGCCATAGAATTGGTATGGCTGGGGAGTGGCAACTTGACACCACTCGCCCCGACCCGGATTCCAAGGGCAGTGCCAGTTACCCGGAGGGCTGTCCTGAGTTGCTGGACCTGTTCGCAGCGGGGAAGCAACCGAGGCTCACAAAGGGCTCGGCAGCTTCCAGGTGGCAACGGCGCGGGAAGAAGCAAAGAAGCGGCCGGGCTCCGACACAGCTCCACGGGAACAGGGTTTATTACGGGGTGATGGGGGTCCGACAGCAGGGTGCCGAGAGAGCCCCGAACAAAGGCTGACAAGGGGGTAAGAACCAGGGACGAAGAGGGGCGTGGAAACCCTAGGGAACCAATAACTGAGGGCCAAAGGGGTGTTACAGAGGCAGGGAAATGCACCGAGGCCCAATGGGGAACAAGGAAGGTGGGAAGAGGGAGCAAAGAGCCAATGGGCTACTGAGGAAGGTAGAAAGTTCGGGAAGATAACCAAGTATAGGGAAGAAGGGAGGGAAAACCAGGATCCAGTGCCCAGGGAGACATCTACATCGAGGTGCGAGGGCTGCTGGGAGGGTTCTATGTTGTCACCCTAACCTTGGGGAGTTTGCCCATTAACCAGGTCCCACTGCTGGAGCCTCCTGACTGCTAGCTTCTGGCTGGTGTTAGACAGCCCAGGGACGGGCTGCCACACCGCAACAGCAAGTGGCAGATCAGGTGACTTAATGCTTGGACTTAGCTCTGCAGGTCTTACCTGTGTGCGTCCCTGAAGCTAGTGGTAATTATGAGAGGTGTTAGACTGCACTGTTAGCTTATTTCTCTGATAATTTTCTAAGATAAAGCCTCAGAAAGTTTAAACAGGTGGTGGAATAGTTTTCTTTGTTTTGTTAACACAGTATAAAGTGCACATACATTTAGTTTACTGAACATTTTTCTTCTAGGAACAAAATGGAACAGTCTGTGGAAACATCTGATTTTTACAGCTTGAGACCAGGGGAGGCTGAAAGACAGAGACTATGAGTGAAGTGCACTCCAGCATAGCATGGTGAGACAAGGCTTGGATAATCACTCACAGCTGACTTTAGACCTATCTGCAGACTCAGGAGGTCTTCCAAACCAGGGTGGAATTCTGTTACTATCATTGCATCCACTGATTCTCTTTTTCCTAATGAACATTGATACTAGTGTGTAGAAAACAAATTGACAGTTTGTCTAAAATGACAGCACCACTGAGCCAGAGACTACCAGCAATAAAGGATGCAGCTTTGTTCAGTGCGTTCCCAGCCATTTTGATATTTTGCTGCTCCATCCACATAAAGCTAGGTGTGTTCAGCAAGCTCCTTCCTTCATTTGGTGAAAGATGTCACTTTTTAGAAGCCAGTCTCTTGCTATGAGGCCTTTCAAGTATATCAACTGGTGGCTGTTGCCCATTGTAAGCCAGAAAGTAACAGGAAACATGCTCCGTACTGAACAAAAAAAAAAAAAGAATTGTCCTGATTTGTGAAGCTGACTAGCCTGACAAGATTTGGGGTGTTCTAGGAGTACTCTGTGACACAGTTGATACATTATAAATGCCAAATTTCATAATTGGTCTGGTTTTGGTTTTGTGTTGTGGGGTTTTTTTTTGCTTTTTGATGGATAGAACATGATTACACCAAGAGAGCAGTACTGTTTACGCACCTCCCCTCCTAACTACGGCTACCCTTTGTGCCATATTTATTTCTGAATGGTTAGTAATTGCCTATAGTATGGCTTTTAGGAGTGTGAGTAATGTGTGGCTTTTACTCTGCCAGAATGGTTCCACTTCCCAAAATGCATGTACCAGGTGGGTGACACCTTCAGATGACCTGTCAATTTACTTGAAGTGCTCTAATTGCCATGACATATTAAACACAATCTAAAGTTTCAAACCATGAGTACCATCTGTTCTGTGTCAGATCTATTTTTTTTTAATCAGGAAGATCTGCTTGTTTTCCACCCCATCACGTGCTGGGTTTGCCTCACTTTTATTTTATGCTCTCTCCGACGACTGTGAAGACCGGTTTGGAATACAAAAGGGAGGCTGAATCCTCCTTTGCCATCATATTGAGCAGCAGCAGGAAAATATCATCCCAGTTACGGTGGCAATGACACAGCTGAGACAACTTGTGCAGTGCAACAAGGCATGTGGACTACAATAGCCAGTGTCACTTCTGCTCTGCGCCTTTGCTTCTTGGCTGATGCAGGGAAGTGCCTTCCACTTGCTGCTCAGCTTTCACTGCTGTATGGAATCAGGACAGGGAAAATGAGGGAGGCATGCAACAATGTATAGGAAAGGATTTCCTACAGTGCTTTCCCCTGACAGAACAGGTCTCTTCTGGCCTGGACAGGGGAATTGTCAACAGCAGACTGAAGAGCCTCATCACTGCTGGACAGCCTAGATAGGCTGCTGTGGTCACAGGCCCACCACACCACTGGATTGGAGGCACTGCTGACGGTCCCTAGTCCAATGCCACACTCAGAGCAGGGTCATTTCAAACAGGTTTTTCATGTGTTTAACAGGAGTTTCCTGTACTTTGTGTCCAATTGTTTCTGTCACTGGATACCACTAAGAAGAGTCTGATTTTCTTATTCACTCACCTCATTAAATGTTTATACATAGGGGTAACATCCTCCATTGGCCTTCTACAGGATAAACAGTCCCATCTCTTTCAGCTTTTCCGTGTGTGAGAGATGCCCTGGTCCATTCATCATCCTTGTGGCCCTTTTCTGCATTCCTCCAGTCTGTACTGTCTCTTGTATTGATGAGCCCAGGAGTGGACTTAGCACTCCAGGCGTGTCTCACCAGGGCTGATCACAGAGGAAAGATCAACCCTTGAACTGCTGGTAACACTCCTTTTAATGCAATCCAGGAGGCTATTTGACATATTTATCATGAGGGCAGACTGATGGGTCGTGGTCAGCTTGGTGTCCACTGAGGCCCTGGGTACTTCCCTGCCCAACTGCTTTCCAGCTGGGTCGCTCCTGCATATACAGGCTGGGTCTGGTCCTCTCAATTGCAGGACTTTCCATTTCCCTTTATTCAACTTCATGAGCTTTCTCTTGGCATTTTTCTACACACTTTTGAGTGCCCTCTGAATGGTGGCACAGTCCTCTGGTGTACAGAGATGCACATACTACCTATAAAACTTCCTGCTACTTTGGAAAACTTCCTGCTACCCTTGCCATTGGGCTTCTTTCAGCTTGTCAAGTTCCTCAGCTTGCCTCAGCAGCTATTTTCCAGTTACTCCATTAGTCCCAGCATCTCTAACCTTCAGATTCTCTCCATGCCAGAGAGAGACACACCCAGAGTCCAGCATCAGCTCTCCTACTGGGTGTTGTCTCTACAGTGCCATTCTTAACTCCAATGCTCCCGCTCCCTTCAAGCTCTGTACCTGACTCGTATTAGGTACAGTACCTTTATGTGTAATTATGCACATATATGTGGTTATCTGTGCTTTAGGAATGAGGACAGAGAACAATGCAGTGAGCTCCCAAGTCTGTATGCTGGAGATAGTTTCTATTGCCCAATTAGACCTCTTTTCCCTCTGTGGCAGCCAAATTCTAACCGAGGCTCTACAACAGTTTTGTTTTTAGGAGACAAAACTTTGCCTTTAACTGGCTTGGTGCTACTTACACGTCACTCCTGGACACTCCTTGGAGTGTCTCATCAGGAATCAGTTGAAGGACATGATGAAGCCTGTGAGTTACCCAAGCTCAAAGATCTGACAGGCAAAAATGAGCAGGCCAGCTTAGGTAAGGAACGGCTACTCACATGCCTCATCTGATCCCATGGTGTTGGTGAGAGGCTGGCCAGTTTGCATTAGCATGACACTTGGTCAATTTTTCTTGGCATCACACTGGTGACAGGAGGACTGTGAAGCTGGTGCATTGGCAGTCATGGATCTCATTCACCTGAGTCCTGGGAGCCTGCTACGGAATTCTACTCTGTGGTATAAAAACCATATGCATTTTTCTTGCTGAAGAGTTAGATGCCAAGTAACTTCACAACACTTCTGCATTTTAATGTTTATTTTATTTATATTTGTATTCCATTGCTTCATCCATTAAGATTGATTTGGAAAGTAAACTTTTCTTTTAATGACTACAAGAGCTAATGCTGGTCTCTCTTCCCATCTAGTTGAACAATTATTTCATAACAAACAGAACTGAAAAAGCCTGAGACAAACATGACATCATTAAAAAAAATTACGACACCAAACAGAGGTGATGCATGAAGGCATAAGAGGAATCAACCACTTATTTCTTAGAAAGAGGCATTCCCCTTAAAAATTACCAAAATTTAAAAAATGAATTTTATGGGAAAGAGCAGAGAGTGTACACATGCATATGCTGATGCTTCCACATCCACATCCCCAAACAGACACACACACACATATATATGTATATATATGTGCATATGCACATACAGAGACATGCATGTATTAGACAGGACAAGTAATTTATTTTTTTCCCTGGGAGAAAATTATTATAACTTTTAATTATATTAATTACATATGTCTTCAAAACAGGAAAACTTACTAAAACGCAGAACAGAAACTACTTTAAGAGCTCTAACATATTTAGCTAAACCTTGGAAATCACTGCCTATTAAGCATAAAATACATGAAAAAATCAACTTCTATAGCTTTTTATTTAAATGTACACCACCACCAGGTTCTTAGTGCTGATTTGGCTTGCTTTGCCTTTGGAATAGTCTCCATAATTATTAAAAATGTCTTTTATTAAAAATTTCTTCCAATATATAGGAAAAAATGTCTAAATACTGACCACTTGTTTATACTGGGTCCCCCAGTGTTATCCCCTTTCTAAAGCCCATAGAGCATGCTTTACTGTAGCAATCATATTCCTATTTCACAAGCAGTGACTCCTGTTTTGCTGCTCTTGTAGGTACCTCCTGCTCTCTTGCTTTTGTTCTTCTGAAGAGATGATAAACAGCCAGCCCTCGATGGTCTCTCTTCAGAGGGCATAGGTGAGAGGTAGCCCTTCTGGAGGCACAAAGGGAGGCAAGAAAGCTACTTTTTGTAACAGCAGTGTCCTTGGGGAAGCAAAAGGAACACTGAAAGGCTGAAGGCTGGCTCTGAGATGTCACACACAGAAAATGAGAAACCTCAAGAACATGCAGAAAAGGTAAAAAGTGACAGGAAGGAGTAGCTTTTTGTGAGAGGGCTCCAAAATGTGTAATTTATTTAACACAAAGGTGCTGAAAGATCCTCTTAGTCTGTTATTAATAGAGACTTGACAAGAGCAGCTTCCCAGCTACCAAGAGTATCATTCCCTGTATCCTCTCTCTCCACAAAACAGGAATTTGTGATCACTGAGGACAATGTTGACCCATTAAGTTTCTGCACATCTTGAGTTGTTGTCTGTAGGTCCCTGTAGAGTTACACGTTGTCTGTTTTCCTCCTCTTTCCCTGCCTTTTTCATAATGAATCCATTCATCAGGAGAATCAAGTAACTTGCCTGGTGCAAATTTTGCTACTTAGACCCTGAGTTCTTGGAGAAAACTAGTAAGTTTTTTAAGTCCCAACTTCTCTCAAATCTAATAGAAATCACCAGTTTCGCTGTTGTGGATTAGTGAAAAAAACTGCAACCTTCAAAAGACCCTGGGACTCCATTGTTCATAAAACCTAAGGGACGTTATGTTCAGATCTGTTTCATATTACAGTTGTCACTAACCTATGTTCACACAAAGCAGAAGTTCATAACAGAATCTCTTATTACAGAGACAATCAATGAAAGCTCTTAAGTCTTTAACCACTGAAGACAAGTTTGGTGTTATAGGAACCTTCCACACTCTGAAGCAATGCTGAGTTTCAGTCAGTTGAAATGATTCCTCTATAAAGACACTATAGAGTGCCTTGAAGCTTAACACAACAGCATCTCTAAAGGTAAGTATCAGGGAAAAAAATTAGGCAAGAAAAACACAAGCTGATTAAAGAACTAGAAAGGTAATTAAAAAACCACAACAAAACAAAAAATCCAAACAGTAACATTTTCTCCCTCTCCTCCCCCCACCTTTCCCAATCCCAGAACAATACAGAATGCTGGCATTATTAGGAACATACATAATAATAAGATCAGGTAGAAAAAGCTTTAACAACCAAAACATGATTCTGTTTGTTTGTAGCCCTGAGCTAATTACTGATGAAACTGGAATCCTTGATCACAAGATTCAAGAGGAAGCTGCCCTTCTCTCTCTATGGGAAGGAGTAAAATGATACTTTTACGTAGTGATGCCACATTCCAAACATCTGTATTTGCTTATCAGCTACCATGGAATGGAACAGGAGAAATGGCCCATGGCATGAGGTGGCCAGGTGGTGGCTGAATAGCTGTGCTGCAGAAGCAAGAGTACCTGTTGGGAGATACTCAGCAGAAGGCCACACCTTGTCATTTCGAAGAAGGAAACTCCATATTCTTCCTAAAATAATAAGCAACTAAAACAAGTACACTTTTCTCTCCTTTGCAGCTGGTTCATCTCCTGTGTAGTTACGGGCTTTTCCCATTACAGAGATTTTGGCCAGGTCAAACACAAATCCTCTAGGGTTCAACTCTGCCTTTCACTCTTTTGCCTCATATAGTGTGCCATGCGAGAAAATGAAACATATGGGTTTGCAGAAAAAAAACAGTTTAAAAGAAAAGGAAAACACTCCAACAGATAAGTTTTGCATTCACAAAATTAATGCATTCACCAAAAGGTAGCTGAGAATTCTGCTAAATCTTCAGACTGAGCTGCAGTGAATAGTCTCAAACCAGCATATGATAAGCAGTGTAATAAAATGAAGAATAAATTATGCATAAAATACCATGTTTTTCAATTTGTGTAGTGACTTTGATCTTTATACACAAAATTCTATGTTTGCATCTTCATGTTAATCTTTCAAATACAGTGCTGCCCAGACTGAGAACACCACATGGCAACTGTCCATGGTGGCAGTGGAATTCAAGAGCACTGCATCGGCTACAGCTCCATCTCAAACAATGCCACAGCCCAGGCACTTTGGAGGAGTTCAAGAAACCCTTTATAAGCAATTGAAGTTGTAATTCTAGGCAGTTGCCAGCTACATGAACCACCCCAAAGATGTTACATTTTTCATCTTCTGTAAAATGAGGCAAGCTCAGGAGTAGCTGTGGCAATGAATTCCAGAAGCTAGTTATATCCTGCAGAAGTGCCAGCAGGACAGAAATCATCTGTGTGCACAGTCCAATCCCCAAAGAATTAACCTGATTGCAAAGACTTCCAAAGGAGGTAGGAACACTTAGGTCCATCCCGTTGCAAGCAAAGGATAATGCTTGCGTAGTTCTAGAGATGCAGAAAAGCCCCCACCATAGGTACACCAAATGCCCACAGACAAAAGCACTTTTTCCCACCAAGAATGTGATTGCTGACATTTTACAAGCCTTGATTTAAGCAAGCAGGCAAGTAAATCAGAATGTGCTACAACATTGAGCTAGAAAATATTTGCTGTTATTCTTTAGCGTCTGCTACCCCTCTATTTCAAATGTTCCAATCACTGGATACTCCATGAGATTTTCTTCTGTTGCTGTCTCAGAAGGTGTAAACATACCTAACTTACTCAAGGAGAAAGCAGCAACAGAGTTCAGCACTTACTCAGGAAAAAGTAACTTTTCACAATAACACGTGCAAAATTCATTACAAGGCACAGAATACACAGATGTGTTCCACTTGATTCCCATTTATTCAGAAGTATTTCTCTTGTGATACCTCTGTTAAGTATCACTTCCTTTTTTTTTTTTCCCAGAAGAAAGCCTCCTCAGGACATATTTGGCATAGAAGACTTGATTTACTGCAATGAATCCTTCCAGGCTGTCCATACATGTGTTAATTATGTTGGATCAAGTTCTGGAAAAAAATATTGTTTTAGCCCAATGTATAAAGCAGGTCACATTGCTGGGCACTGTTTAGCTGCAACAGAGACCTTCAATTAGTCCCTCCTGCTGTAACGTTTTTTACTACTCATCTTTACTGTATCTTCCTGCAAGTTAATCAAATTAAATTTTAATTCTCTGAAAAGATGAAACTTTAGGGTGATTGAGAGGATCCTTTTCCTAAGGGGATAGAAGGATACGAAATTACGTGACAGACTGGTGTACTTCATAGGGTATTTCAGGAAAATGATGACTGTAGCTGGTTTTTGTATGTAATATAGAGATACTGAGAACATTTGCTGTCAGCCACAGCATGAATTCAAGGAAAATACCTCAACACTGCAGAGCTATATCTGGATCCCTCTTCATGTAGTTGAGATCAGAAACCCTCCCATTGTCATTAAATTACGAGTCACAATGAGCATAAACTGCCTGTTCAGCTGAAGGACATGGCTGTCTTCCCAGAAACACAAGGCTTGCTGGCATTTGGGAATAGTGGCCAAGCCTTGGGTGGCCTGGAGCGGGGTAGGGGGCATTAAAGGCTAAGTCTTCTTTGATTCCAGAACCTCTTAATAGTCTGTTGCAGTTGGGAAAGAAAGCACATACCAAGAAACAAAAGAAAAAGACAGCAAGATTGCAGATCTCATTTCAAAACAACTAGTCTGGAGGTCAGCCCAGGGACCTGAATTTCAGTAAAGCTTTAGCAGCAGGAGCACTGTCTGCCACTGTTTGTGGTTGAAGAGGTTCTTCTCCCTAATAAAGGAGCTAGAACTAATATGATTCTTCTTTCTCTCAATAATCCATGTTGCTCAGATGAGGTTCCTAGCAGCATATTTAGGGTTAACAACACTGACACTGGAGAGAAGCATTTGTGACAGTAACTGTGGTTCCCAACTTTCCTGCTTTCAGGGATTAACAAGCAGGCTCAGTCCATGAGGGCTGTCATGTTGTCGAACTCTGCAGAAGGAAGGAAATTGACTTTGCCTTTCTTCAGTGGGTAGTTTTTAGTGACACATCCTGGTTGTCATCTCTTTCTGTAAAACAAGAAAGGGAAATAAAAAAGCAAATGGCATTTGTGATAAAGGGTGCACAGGCCTCTTCACTGTTAATATTTCTGCAACTCTGCAAATCCATGTGATTTTATATGGCACCATGTTTCTGCCCCTCTCTGTCACTTTCAAGGACAATGAACATAACCGGCAAGTAAAATATAGCATTTGGTCACTTTTGATAGCTTTAATAACCTAATAAATCCCTAGCCATGTTAGGTAAATGGTGCTACATCCCCCTGACTAAAGAAATAAATCAACTGCAAATGCCAGAAACCTTTTAATTTAATGTAAGAAAAAGGATTCAAATCATTCTCATTGGACCTGCAGCCAATGAGATAGTCCTAGATATTCCTTCTCTGCCTAGTTATTTCTGCCTACCCACAGACACAAAGGGCACAGGAACACAAACCTTGAGGACTTGACCAGAGTTGTGGCATTCATCTCTAGGATGGGATTTTGGACCATTCACAGACTCCATTAGGAACTGGGGTTTGGGAACCACATAAGATTTTATTTGATCTGATTTACAAGCACTCTGATACAAACTCTCTGGTAACTGGCTGCCCCATTCTATAAAACTTCGTATTTGCCAGCAGATTTTCTGGAAAGGCATTATCTGACCAACAGCCATCCACAGACACCAGACCACACAGCATTTGCCTTGGAAAACCGATTGAGATTTACCAAGTTACCAGAAGTCTGAAAAATCTCTTAGCTTGCTTGAGTAATGTGTTATAATTTATAAGGTCAATAAGATCTAATGCAAACAGCTTCATGAAAATTTTGTAACTGTATCTTACTCTGTGTTTAACAGATTACTTTTCCACCTAAAATCCTACACACAATCATGGGACTTTTTCCTCCTTGTATATTCATCTTGCATTACTTGTTATTTTGTTGCCATGCATGTAACAGAATGGAATGTTGTCAACTGTTATAAAGACAATGGTAATTAGTACAGGAATTTATGCAGTAATATGTGATCTCCACAGTGATCTATACAGTAAATTGAACTAACAGTGGCTTCTCCTCTAATTTCTTAAAGGTGACAAAGGTGACTGTTCATGGAAAAAATCTGTCTCCGTTACTCCTTAAATATT
>VZTE01002614.1:141171-164635 GCA_013397775.1 Eulacestoma nigropectus | reverse complement strand
GGGGGGCGGGTTTAGGTTGTTTCGGTTTTTTCTTAAATAGCTGTGATTAGGTTTATTTCATTAGAGCAACAAACATCAAATGCAGAACTAAATATAATTCAGCACAATGTTGGACAGCTTCCTACTGAAGATTAATTAGGTGTTAATGCATTTGAAAGAAGTTTTTATCTTTGCTGGCCCCTAATTTTACACATACTCAGTGTCTGCATGTTCCTAGTGTACTCCCTATAATCAAGGCTGATAGATCTGTGAGGTAAAACACTACAACTTCCTTCTGCAACTGCTGCTGAACAGTGATTTTCAGTCAGACCGTATCATCTTACCCTGTTATAAAAGCAGTCTGGGGAGTAATGTGGACCATATCAGAGCCATTGTAAACTGGGCTACTCTCCTTCAGGCACAGTGGGAGGCAAACTGCAATAGCATCAGAGGTAGGTGTCTAGATATGGATAAATTTGTCCAGGAAAAGGACAGAGTAGCAACTTAGATGATCTATGCATAAGATGTAAACTAGAGAGCTTAAACCAGTTTACCAAGACAGCCATGAAGCACGAACCTGTCATGCCATTTCTAACTTCTCTGTAGAGGCAGAATTTATTTTTATAGTAATACAAGTTCTCCCCAAGCCTCTCTCCCCCTTAATTTCTGATTTCTTTTTTGTTCTACAGTTACATCCACAGTCTTCTCCCTAGATCCTATTTCTCCACCCTGTCAAGAGAACATTGCAAATGGCTCTGTAGCTTTCTCCCTGCAAGGCCTTCTGTCCCAACAGATGCTTGGGTATAGTTTTGGAAATCTCACCAAAGTTGTAAAGTCAGAAAAACATTTAATCTTAAAAAACACTGACATCTCTGATGCACAGAAACATTCTCTCTATTGATCTATATTGCTACT
This sequence comes from Eulacestoma nigropectus, assembly GCA_013397775.1. Taxonomy (NCBI): domain Eukaryota; kingdom Metazoa; phylum Chordata; class Aves; order Passeriformes; genus Eulacestoma; species Eulacestoma nigropectus. Next base: position 163,741 of record VZTE01002614.1, on the reverse strand, counting down.
GGTAAATGGAGGGCACACAAGTAGTCACATTGCGTTCCTGCACGCGTGCTTGAGCGTTTACTGATTTCACCCAATGACAGTGAATTAGATGTGCTTCAAAAAAAGAAAAAGCCCGTGATTCCCACGATAGTGAATTGGTACAGGCTTTGTGGGACTGACCCACTTCTACTTGTTATTTTCTTAGAGGAATTTACAATACAGAAGAAAAACAACCAGAAAACAGTTTCTCAGAGAGACTGATATAATTATGATGCTGGCAAAGAAAAAGTTAGCTTCAGTCAAAATGCTGGTGAGAAGGAGGAAGGGTCATACCCGCAGCATCCAATCTTGGCTGGTGGCAGTATGAGGCGTGCTGAGTGCTGCAGAGCCTGCTGCTGGGCCTGTTACTGAGCAGGCTGCTCCTACTTGCCAGACTCTGCCCCCTCTGAGATACTTACCTTTAAAAATTAACCACCCACTCTTCACAGAGCGCACTGGAATATCTCTCACTGATTCTGATGGGCACCAGAGAACTTAGCACACAGTCCCCCCTCCATTTAACTCTGCAGAAGAGTCCCCCTCAAATCTCATCAAAGATTTGATCCTTAGTTACTCTGCTGCTGCATAACCTTAGGTGAGCACTGTGTTTAACAAAAAGCTGAATCTTCTTCAGTGTTTCCTGAGTCTTCTTGGGTTTGTGCTTCTCTGAAACTTCACTGCTCATTTTAAATTGGGAAAGGTGTAGAGGTATGTTCTTGACTAACAATTATCAATTAAAATCACATAAGGGTATTCCCTGAACACAGCAAATGACAACTAGCTATTGACTGACTCTTCTGAGAAGGCAGGAAGACTAGGAACGCTACTCTTTGGCTTAAGATACTGTGATACCCAGTCCCAGCTAGGTACTGAATGAAATATAAAGGCCAGACAGACAAGGGAATCAGAAAATCAAACACAGAGACACAGATAGGCACACATGAGTACTTGAAAACATATTTAAAACTTTCAAAGTCTTTCTGTGCTCATTAACAGAAACTCTCCATACCAGAGCTTTTGATAGCAGATGCACTTCCTCTTGAAAACTAATTACAAGACACTCCAGAGCATTATTCTGTATTGCTACATTCAGACTTGTTCCTGCTCTCAATTCTGGATTACACAGTTAACTCAAAAAAAATGAAGGCAGAAGTAAATGCTGTTTTTCAAATCCACAATCCAAACCAGAAGCCTGGACCCATTCTATGCATTGAATATGCCCAAGACCAGTAACTGAGGAAAATTTAACACAGAACTCACTTCTAAGGAACATAAAGAGAAACCTTTGCTGTTCTTTGTCAAGTCCTTGAAGTATTTACTAACTAGCTGGAGTTAATGCTGATAAGCCACTCCGTAAGCATCAGGAATCTATCAGTTTTGTTAGCATTTGTGATTTCATGGAAGGACACATTCCTGATTATTTTTCAGGGAGTACCAACTTGATTTCACAAATGAAGAGAAAAAATTAGCATTTAAAAAGGTAATCAGTATTTATATCTGAAGTGCGTCTGGTCCTCTTCCCTCCATAATGCTCCAGCATGAATTTTAGATACATGCAGCACATAAATCTACACCTAACTGTTTTAATTTTTACTCCTCAGTTCATCTTTAAATGCAGCAGGAGAAGAATGGAAAAAATGCAACATAGCCAGGAGTAGTTGATGAAATCTCTTTTTAACATGACAAATTTACGTGTGGTAAGATGTTGATTGCATCTGAATGGGTTACAAGAAGAATGACTTGCCCATAAACAATTATGTCCTTCTAATAAAATTGTGTTTCTATGCTTATGAGAGTAAAATATGGAGCTGGCAAAACACAAGGCAAAAACCCTTCCAACAAACATCACCTTTCTACCAGTATATAAGAGAAGCCAGAGGCCTGTCCTGTGCAAAAGCTGATGAGAAAGTGGATTAAGTGAATAAACAGTATAAACAATAGTATTCTATAAAAACACCAGAAAAAATAATAAATACCATTATGACCTTCACTAAAACCAGTGTTGTTCTAAAGACTCATATTCTCCTACAGTGCCTGGGTCCCATCCTCACTTTCAGTTCTCCAAACTGAAGCAAAGCATGGCTTGATATTCCCTCTCCTCAGGTCCTCCTGCTGCCAGTTAGCAAGCCTAAAGATGACGTAGAAACATCTTGTTTTAACCCTTTGACAACTGTTTTAAACATAGTGAGGTTTTTAAATATATATACAAGTGTGTCAGCAGAATAGTGGATAGAGAAACAGTATTACCTGCTGACAGGCAGGGTACCTTGCCTGGAGGCACCCATCAGCCTGGAAGACCTGACCAACTGGCCAAGGACAAGGACATGCCAGCAGCAGGCACCATGCCAAATCCACTTGCCAAGCTTACTGACTTACAGAAAACAACTTTCAACAAGGAGCCACTCATGTCTCCAAATACTGAAACCAAAAAAAAACCCCATTGCCCAACATTAACCACATTCCTACAGGTAAGGAACTTAGAACCTATTCAACCATCCCGTGAAGCAATACACAGTGTTGGGCAGAAAGGCAATACACAAACAGCTCTTCTGATTTGAGGTTCATGACTAGAAGGCTCTGCTGAGGAGACACAGGCATTACTGGGACACACCTTTCTCCTCCCTACTCTCACGGACAGAAAAGCGAGCCACAGTTACAGGGAATGCTATATGTATACAGAGAGTCCCAGTGATGCACCAATGCAGCCAGTTCAGAGTCTTTTCGTAGTTCAGAATAAGCAGATGAAGAAGAGAAAGATCTGTGCTTCAGAGCACAAATGGCTATGATATCTGCAGCTTTATCTTGCTGCTTTCTTCACAAACCTTTCAATAGTTAACAAATAATTAACATGTGGACAAAGCTCTTTGTATCCTGATGACAAAAGAGGCTGTTTACAATGGAATAGCACCAATCATGAGGTCTATGATCCTGTGCTGCACAGCTAATCTGTATTCAGACAGCTAACTGATCAGGATAGGAAGGCTGACAACAGAATTGCAGCAGTAAAGTCATCTCCAAAACTCTTTTTTTTTTTTAAAATGGAACTTTTACTTAGAACCATGCCCTGAATATTCATTTAGAAACCGTACTCTCCAAAGTTAGTAAAAAAAATTCCTCTACTTCTTCAGTTGCCCCTCTCTCTGTATCCTGACTGAAAAAAACCCCACAGACTGGTAATTGCTGTCCAGTGTGTATATTGATCATTCAGGTATTTCCTTTGTTAGGTTTCAGGATGTCTTCAACTTGAATGAGTCTCAATTATCATGATGCACAGCATTAAATTAATCTCTCAGACAATCTCTTTGGCTTCAGGGTAGTTATTTTGAAGCTAAGGACAGGCTGAAAATAATCCTATTTGGTTCCTCCTGAATTTGTTTGGTGATGTTTGCAGGACACAGATAATACTCTTGTCTGCAAATGTAACCTCTTATAACTGATGACAAAGGTATTTTATCAACTGACTGCAAGCAGGAACAGGGTCAGGAAATTACCCTGCCAGATATACCTGTGAGTAGGGTTAGACCCAGCTAGATACAAAGAACATACATTTGGATGACTGACTTGCTTAAAATCATTGTTTTCCAAGGAGGTATTTTCACCTTCTGCATGTTTTTGTCTTCTGTAACAATAAAATAAAAGTTGAGTTTAGTGTATCTTACCCTATTAAATGGACTTGAAATGTGTTGCTTTTCACACTGAAGTAATGCAGAGTGAATAACCAAACACTAAAACTATCTTTAGCATAAAATTCTGCATAACGTTTATCAGGAGACATCTTAGTTCTCTACTATGAACTACAATTTTGTTGCATACAGTAGGTATTTTGCTGAAATTATTTAATACACTAACAGATCTAATTAAATGGGACAATAAATACATCTTTCCTCCTTTCTTTTTTCTTTCACAGAACTTCTAAGTTCATGTGACATGAGATTTTTTTATCCTCTGACAATTAGAAAAAGTGGACTTGCTGTTTCTCAGTTTTCTGGTTCTTGTAGGTTTAGAAAGAATAGTAACAGTCCAATCCAACACTCAATAAAACTAATAGAGTCACTCAACAAGTACTGATCAAATTAAGAAAACACATACTTTTAGTTAAGTAAAGTAATTTTTCTGAAATTTCTTCTCAATACTGTCTTCACAATTGCCTTATGACAGCTAGACTACTGAAGTGAGCTGTTAAACGCTAAAGAAAGGAAATCATAGGCATATTTTGAACAGTTAACCAAAATCCTTCTGTCTTGAGTTCAGTGCAAGCAAAGCAGCTGATGCCATTAAAATAGTCACTAAAAATACGTGTGCCAGAAATGATATACTCAGAAAATCCAGCACCTTAAGCAACTTAAGGCTCTGCTTTCTTCGAGCATCAGAGTTGAGAATTCTATTTTTCAGCAATGTTAAGTCCTAGAGTTCTCAATTTCCTTCTAATTTCCTGCAGGACATGGAAAAGATGGCATTTACCTATAACTGGTTTCTTCTTTAGTTAGTGATCAGATCCATTTCTTGAGAAATTCTCACTGCTTGTACAATGTAAAGAAAATCCGGTTGGATATTATCACCATAACTGGACGGGGGGCAGGAAATGCTAGGTTGTTGGGGTTTTTTGGTTGGTTGGTTGGTTTTTTGCATTTCTGAAAGAAAAAAAATACTGTTTTCTAGTTGGCAGCAGTGACTGAACAAGTCTGAACAAGACTAAATATTACACGTTCCCTGCCCAAAGCTTAAGCCATCTAGGCAGCACACACAACACACTGGGAAGCCTGGAAGGATAAATAACCGGAAGTATCTTTAAAACAATGTGCTAATATTACTGCTGTCCTGCTTCTTTTAAGTGCTAACAGGACACCTTGAAAGCATCTGAACGGCTGTACTTTGATGGCAATGAGCAGCAGTATAAAAGTAAAACTGGGTAGCTATAAAGGATAGTGACAACAAGAACACAGTAACTATACTGTAATTAGTTCTCCTGTACTGTTGAGCTCAAACTGTCCTCTGCTGACTGGCATATCATTTGTATTTCAGACTCTACTGATTTGTGGATACCTTTGCTGCTTTCATGAAGATTTTAAGTAGACATATGAAGAATATGGACTGGAAAAGTGCAAATTCTAATTTTCACCATAAACATAAAAAAATAACTAAGCAGACAAAGCAATATTTTGGAAAAAACTCCAGTGAATTAAAAAAGGTACACTTTTATTTTTAAATATATTCTTGAAAATTTTGTCTGCACAAAAAGTCTCATTTAATCATCCCGTTTCACTCAGCTGTGCTTCATCTCAGTGCACCTTTGTTAAAATGCCAGTATTTTGCCATGTTTTGCTAAACCTGCTACAGCTGAGTTTTTCCACTGTGAGTACTGAACGGAGCTCGTGCCTGAAGTGTTATGTTTATAGTATTTCTATTACATCTATGGCATTTTCTGGCAATGAATTGCCTGATGAGCAAACATTTTTTTGTGGTATAGACAAAGATGCAGCAAAGCTTCTAATTATTTAATGAAAAGACATAAATTAGATGTGTAGCAGTAGCTACTTCGGCCTTATGCACAGAGGCAGAGTGACAGAGTTACAGAGCTGGGGGACTGATATTTATCAGGTCTGTAACCCTGGAAAAACAAAAAGCATAAAAGAGAAATTCTAAAGTGTTCACCTGAGCACTACATGATTACAGTACTGTTAGTTGGCCCATCCTGAAATAGACAGGGGACTTGGAGGAACTCGTGTGAAAACACAGACTTCTCGACCTGGTATCCTGACTTCCATGTTATAATTACTTTTAAGCAGCTCCAAATATTAGATGAAAATGTTTTCAGAAACCAATCATGCTATATAGCCAGTGGAAGTTTTTACACTGAGAATAATGAGGCAAGAAAATCCTAATGTCCTTCTTCATCCTGCAGATGAAGTCCATGCTCATGGAGGCAATTACCAGCTTCACCATTTTTATACACTCAGCTCCACTGATGGTCACCATTTCCATCCCAAATGCTAGCCGGTTGCTACCGTGGCTGATAGTCTCTGCATCTTAATGAAATCAACATTTCAGCAGTAAGCAGAACAGTGCACATAAGCAATATCCTTCTCTACTTTTTGTCATTCAAGTGTAATTATTACTTTCTGTTCTTATGAAAAAAATGTTTATAAAAATTACTTTGAGAAAAAGCTCAGTGTTTTCATAAAATGTGATTTATAAAAAAAAAAAAAAAAAAAAAACCCAACAAACTTGAGAAGAATAAGCGAAGTAGATGACTATATTCTGCTGTCTATTATCCCTAACCTCAGAAGAAAATTCCGCTAGCATCAATAGTTCCCCGTTATTTAGGAATCTGCTGGGAAACTAACTAATTTGCACTGCTATCAAATTGGTAGGAGTGGAATGGACTGAGGTTCCCCTCCCACTGCCACCTTTAGTTTAAAGGCCTCCTCACCAGCTTGGCAAGCCTACGGCCGAAGATGCTCTTCCCCTCCTCTGACAGATGGACCCATCAGCCCCCAGCAGACCAGGTTCCTCAAAGCTTGCTCATTTCCCATTTCCACCAGTGTAATTCCTACAGCAACAGCAAAGCAAATCAGCAAACACCAAGTTAAGGAACACAGAAAGTTTTGGTCTTCCCATTTCTTTTGTATGTGGCAAGGATCCAGTTTGCTGCTGAAGGTAGGAGGTAGAACTAGGAGCAAGCTCTTCTCTTGGTACAACTCTTATTTTGTGGCATCGGAGTACTTTGCAAACACTGTTAAATTCAGGCTCACAAGACTTCTGTCAAATGCTAAATATTCTTATATTTCATATAAGAAGAATGATGAAGAGACCTATTACCCAGAGATAGGCAAAAAACCTGTAACAAAATTGGAAAGAGAAAATAAGTCTTTAACCAACAGATGACATATGACTTCTTTAGAAGAGGATGATTTGTACTGGGCCTTATTGGAGGGGTTTCGGTGGCAGGGGGCTAGCAGGGTGGATTATTGTGGCAGGAGGTCATGTACTGTCCTCTGCCAGCCTGCTACTTCCATCTGCCCCTAACACCACTGCAATAAACTCACCGTGTGCCAAAATTTCTGCTAGAGAAGCACATGGTGCCTCTGCTCACAGATATTTAAGAAAGCAGCAGCTGTTAAGAGGACAGAACAAATGGTGGCACTGTTGGGATGTGGTTGGAGACATACTCTTGGAAGGAAGGGCCTTGTGCCACAGCAGGCACAGTCCTGAAGGGACTGTGAGTCATGGGGTGCACACCAGAGCAGGGACACTGTGGAGAGACTGTCCCCCACAGTAAACCCATGCTGGGGTGGAGGAAGACAATTAAGAAGCAAGAAGCAACAGACACCTCCCCAGTCTCCTGCATTGCCGCTCACTTCACCAAAGGGATTAGGAGTATTTGAACATAATGTAGCAAACTCAAGGTGAGTGGAGACCGGCAAGCAGGGAGAAGTTTTTTATTGAATTTGAGCCTGGGAAAGAAAGGTGTTTCTTTGCCAACTGTTTTGTTTAATTGTCTTTTTTCTCCTCAATACACAGATCAGTAATCAAAAGTTTTGTTAACTGGCAATAAATTAAGTAAATTCCATGAACCAAGATTGTTTTGCTCATGATGCACTTATAAAGTTATATGGGATGTTTCTTAAGTCCTACATACTGCAAAATACATTGTCAGAGAAAAGGGATCACAGGAAGGAAGTATAGGGGCTATACTTGCCATAGCTGTACTAATGTTTGAACAACAAATTCACGGGTTGAGGCAGCTGCATAAAGATTCTCATAAAAAGTATGTTTAGATGCTGTGTTCAAAGTTTGACAAGCTGTCACCTAGAAAGGCTGAGGGTGGGATGGAGGTAATAGGCACCCTTATGCCTTTGGTGTTTTGGCCATGGGAAGAGGCTCAGAAGTGAATTAAGGTGAACTACTGACAGTGGGAAATAAAGCTGATCACACAAGGAGACAGCACAAAGCAAATAATACAACTTAAATATGTTTCCCCATAGCCTCCCCATGGAGGCATACTTTAAAGGTCTTCTGAGAGCTCTCATGATGCTGCCTTGTCTGTCTGTTGGCTGCAGAAAAGAAATAATAAGCTTTCAGACTTCTTTTTTTCCTAAACTAACCAACTGGACATGTTTTTTTCCTCAGGACCCCCTGTGGCGTCAGTGACCATGTCAGTTTCCTTTTTTGTCCCCATATAAAACAAGTCTATGAAAGACTCAGGAATCTGTCAAATTAATGTACTGATGGGTATGGGAAATTACATGTAGCATTTTAAACTATAACCACCTCTTTGATTGCAGAAAGGACAAGTTATGCAACTCCCAGATGGGAGGGAGAACCCTGTTTGAATTATTTGCTTCCCTTGATTTTATAACTGCTGCATTGGGTTGCAAAAGGCTGATAAAACCTATTTTAAACATAGAGCATAAGTCCTGCAGACTAATATTATGATTTATCTACTGCCAACTTCTCCAGTTATTCTCCCTTCTTAAAGTTAAATTGATAAATCAGTTGTCTTCCCATTTATTAAAGCATGTGGCAGTCTGTTTATTTAATCATCTTTTGGCCCATTTTCTAATTAAGGGAGATAATGCAGGCTCATTTCCTGTCACGATGAACCTGGCCGTCCACAGGTTGTCCTCAACTACACATTAAAATTCAAGACTATTTATAATGCCTGCTTTGTTTGGCAACTCCTTCCCTTCTCCTTGCTCAGCTGAAGAGAAAAATACAGGCATGTTTTTTTCTGCATTTCCACACTGCTGACACCCACCCAAGTCAAGGACCGGAAGAGGGAAGCAGCTGAAACATTTATCTGGGAGATGGCGAATCCCAGTAAAGTTAAAAATCATACAATGATCCCAAGAATAATTTTGTGAAGAGAGGAATACAAAAGGAAAGCACACACCAATTGGAGCACATTCCTATCTTGCTCTGCTGTTGGACTTGAGTAACCTCCTGCACCACTCTGGCCCCAAACCTTCACACGTCAGCTTTGTGCAGGGGTATTGGTACCCACTAACTGCAGCATTAAATAATTTCTGTGCCCTCTGTATTCTAAAGCTCTTGTAACAGACTTAAGATCACCTCTATTCCTGTCTCTGAGATACTCTGATTTGTATCTTGCTTAAGATTCAACTTCAGCCTTTAATAGCTACAAGCTAACCTAGCTTGACTAGTATGGCAGAAAAACTCTTTTGCAGGGCTGCCTTCTATCCCCTATGACATATTTATATAGCATACTAAATTCTCCTATGCAGAAAAAAACAGAGATACATTTCAACTGATCAATACATGCCAAATGAAGTGCCTTACAAACTGCAAACTGTTGAAAGCAAGGGCCTTGCAAACTGTTGAAAGCAAGGTGATACCTTTTGTCTTACTTCACAGACTCTCCTCCAATCAGTGTAAGTATATACAAGAACCACACCTGCAACAGCTCCAATTCCTGCAAAAAGGCAGGCAAACATCACTTTGCCACACTTTCAGAATTGTTTCATATCAACTATGCTATACACAGCCTTGCAATGTGCCTTTATGTGAAACAACTAAAACATGATGTGGTCCTGGGTACCTTTTCTAGGTGACACAGAGATTTGGACTACATGATATCCACAGGTGCCAGCCAGTACCTCAGCTGTCCTGTGATTCTGTGTAAAAAAACCCACAAAACAGAAAACCCAGTGATTCCAACACTTCCTAACAGGCTGCATGATACAGTATATTCCAAACTCTGACTTATGGAGAAATGTCTCCCTGATCCCTTTTAAAGTTGGCTAAACACCCACAGTGAGGATTTGAACTGCTTTCTGAATAGTCCCTTACTTTTCCTTCTCTGCTTATACTTTTTTTTTATTTGCGTTTGCAAGCAAGAGCAAAAACATTTCAATTTCTGGGCCCTTGCTTCTGCAAACAATGAATTTAATTTTAATCTATTTCAGTCCACAAGGAAGTGTCTGGTTTTGTTACACTGCTAGTTATCTGAACTTGTCTCACCTCATCTATCTCACTTAGATTCAGAGTGTGGTCTGGATCTAACACACTCAATACCTTCACAAACACCTATTTAAAGACTTAAAAAACCTCACAATTCACCTTTATATAGATAACTGTTCCCTTCACATGCATTTAAATGACTGCTATGAGTTACTGCCATGCTGTTACTGACCAATGAAAACAGACAGAATAAAATTATATACTAAATATATAGTAGAGGAAAAAGCAGAAGACAAATGCACTTCTATTTTCAAATGCCACGATTTTCCACCTTGTATTTTTCCATACAAAATATATTGCACTTTTCTCTTTCTACAGAACCTACTGAGGATTTCACAAATACTGCAGCAGAAGGAATGGGTCTATGCAGAGGCAGAGTCCATCCCTTTAATTCATCTATGTTGAAGGACAGACCTTGTTCCTAAGGGAAACTCACTGCAACAAGGATGAGAAAGACTTGGTGAAGGGAGGAGGAAAATTTCCTAGAGCTTTTGCCCAGACTCCACACTTACCAGAGGCTCTAGTTCTTTGCGGTCTATGAGGTTGAGCTCTGTCACAAAATAATAAAAATGCTTGTAACAGGTGTTGACGTGGGCCTCAGCCCCCATAAGGATGATACGGTCGAAGTGATGGATGTAGACATGAACAAACACCCGAAAAAGCCGACAGAGTATCTTCTTGCAGATCTGGAGGAAGTTCTTTGGAAAGGGAACACCTGTGAATAGAGAAGGCAAGGTTGTCATAACCATCCTCCCAAGACAAAAGCTTTACAGCAAAGTGTGAGACTGTAACTGCAAACTAGGTTATAACTTCCCAGGCTTCCTTTCCAATCCAGAAGATCACTTTATGCATACATTTATTTGACAGCTAGCACCAAAGATGGCCAAATACTTAAACAATTTTAATGGATGAAGACTGACAGGAACAAGTTCTTTTTTTCCCCTGTATAATTTAATGAATACATCCAGTATTGTAACATTCAGAAAGGTGATTTTCACTGCAGGGCACAGCAACCCATTAACATTAATGGATTTACGTCATGCAATAACTGTTCCCCAAAGTGATACATACAGAGCTCTTCTTAGAAGTAACAGACACTCTTCCTGCTCATGTTACTCAACAGTGGCATTTCACAGCATCGAATTTAATAACGAATTTGAAATAACTGACAGAAGGACCCCTTTGCTTTCAACTTCCTCCCAGTTACATGTACCAGTCTGATTGCTTCTTTAATAGAAAATCTCTTGAAGAGATACAGGAACGGCTTTTTCAAAACACTTTTAAAGTTACACTACTTCCAAAGCAGCTGCAAAAGCACCATTTGCTAATAAACTCTCAGGCATCAATAATGGGGTACCAATAATTTCTTCAGAACTGCTCTCTATTAAAGACTGATCTTGCATGGAGTTATGTGCCACTAAGCTGTCCCCAAAATCTTAAAAGTCTCATCTCCTTCTATGATTGTCTCTCAGACACAATGATTTTAGTGCCATGCTCAGAACTTTACTGCTACTCTGCTTTGTTGCACAGTCTCCTGAGTTTTAGTTATCTAATTCATGTTTTAGTTGGATTTGAACCACATAAATGCGGCTATTGCTTCTTGAAAAAGAAAAAAAAACCTCAGAGCCAACCAGTTCCATACTCCCTAAAAGCTCAGTTCATGCTCTGAACAAGAAAAACGTTTATTATTGGCAGAAAGAGGGTGGAGATATTAAATTAACACTGTTGCAAGCTTTCTAGTTTTCAAGTTTTAGTCTCCTGTTACATATTGTTCAGCACTCATAAGAGAACTCATAACTGGACAAATTGCCCAGTTTCACTGAGGGTGATGTGAGGACATACAGAGAGAATTTCCATACCAAGATCAGATTTTTGATTACAGATGACATAAATTATCAACTGTGGCTGTAACCAGTCTGCTTTTCATCAAAATAAACATGCACCTTATTTTGGAGTCCCTGGCCAAGGAGGTACCAAGACACATCCACTGTGCATATGAACATTGGTGTGTCCATCAGCACGTGAGTAGGGAAGCACATCAGCCAGCAGAAGTATCCCTGAACTGCTACTACATTTGCCATTGCTGAGGTGCAGATAATGTTGGGAAATGTCTTCGGGTTTTTTGGCCTGTACTGGGTTCACCAGAGTCAAATCCTTTTGAAATAATTTAAAGTAGCTTGTAGAGATGCAGTGCTGCCCTTCTTACTTCTGATGTATAAACCAATGATCAGAAAAATAGCTGCATCTATCAAAGCACAGCTACTTTATCTTCCTAAGAAATGTTCGCTTTTTGTTGTCAAATCCATTCATTTAGATGCTAAAACTATTATGGAACGTCACAGAGGAGAAGGCTTGAATGCTCAAGACATGAACTGAGACATGGTTAAATTACAGAAATGACAGTATGTACAGATGTCTTGGCAATGTTTAAATCACAACTCCACACAATTAGCCAAGCATCTGGATTATAACAATTATTGTTATTTCCAAGGGCAAAAGAAACATAATCTATCAAAAACATAATAGAAACCCCAAGTAGTTGCTTATTAACCAGAGAGATCACATTCACATTCCAGCCATCAGAGCATGGATAAATTCAGGAATGATTACAGCAGAAACCTGCTTTACGTTTCCGTAAAATCTACCCAAACCAGAAATTAAAAAACATACCCAAGAAAATGTTAAGTCTTAAAAAAGGGGGAAGGGAGTAACTGACACTTTTCACTGCAAGCTGGTTTGCTGAACTGAGACACGAATTCTTGAAAGCACTGTATTTTCTAAACCAGAACAGGTATGTTCCAAAATGGAGAATAATTAGTTCCATCTTCCAAGGGCTGATATATAATTGTTACTGAAGAATGTTGCTGTAATGAAGATGTTCCTACTTCTGTATTAACTGACTAAAACAATCTGAATAAACCAAGTTGACAAATCCTTTAACTTCTCTTCAGGCCATGTTCCCACTTCACAGTTATAAGCAGTAAGTGCAAAAGCCACAGAGCACTGTTTCTGCTGTGAGAGAGGACTTCATCTGACAGCTTTTAAGATGCATTACACAGTCAATTTGAGAACATGTAAACAACACACACAAAAACCCCAGCTGGTATAGAACAACCTAGGATTCATAATAAACTTGCAGTGTGTCCCCCTGCTCCTCACATGAATCAAGATTTCAGACAAATGGCATAACTTCACTTGCTGTTGCAGAATTTCTCCAATTTTGTGGAGTGTATCTGATTCATTTACTCTTAAATAAACAGTGAAACATTTCTGCTATCACAAATATATAATTTGGGCACAGCAGAATTAGTAATGGCTCTTTGACTTCCCTCTCATTCTGGCAAAACTGATTTACAAACTGACACTATGTCCTAAAGAGTTAAAAAGCATCTCCTACTATCACTGAAAGCAACTGATAACTGTAGTGAGCTACCTAGACTCCTCAGCCTTGGGGAGCCTGTCAGTCTGTCTGTCTGTCCCCGGCACACAGAAAAGGCTTGAAATCTCGTCAGCCTGAAGGTCTAAACAAGCATATTGAGGTGGCTGCAGCCCTGTTTTGAACATATACCCTGCTCCTCTTTGTGCTCAAAATTAGATAAAAGAGAACAGATTCTGACCTCAATTACAACAGAATAAACTCAAAGTAATGCCATCAAAATTGAAAAAATCAGAGCAGAATTATTCTAGATTTATATTCTGAAGTCAGAATTTGGCCTAATGTTTTGTTCCCATTGCAGCTCTATAGTTATAAATAAATCAGCCACAGAACAGAGTAATTACAGGTGGCTCTTGGGAATGGACTTAGATTTAGATAATTTGATTTGTTAAGAAGCCTGTTCTCTGTCCTTCACCCCAGCCACAGCAGTCTTTGCCTTAGAATCACATAATCATCAAAGTCGGAAGAGACCTACAGGATCATCCAGTCCAACTGTCCACCCAGAACTATGACTGTAGTCTCTAAAACACTAAACCACGTCACCAGGACCAGACCCAGATGCCTCTTGAACACTTCCAGGGACAGCAACTCCAACACCTACCCCAGGCAACCTATTCCAGTGCCTGACCACCTGACAGTGAAAATTTTTTTCTAAGTACCAATCTGAATCTCCATGGTCTCAGTTTAAGGTCATTTCCTTTCGTCCTCTCACTGCAGGCACAGCAGAAGAGACCAATCCCCACCTCCAGTCAGCTGGAACTTCTGCAGTTAACCAGGACTGCTGGTAGATAATTGAGACTGGCTTGGCAAGCTCTTCTGCCAGTTCCCTCATTACTATGGGGTGGATCCCATCAGGCCCCATAGACTTGTGTCTAACTGGCATAGCAGGTCACTAACCACCTCCTGGATTATTTGGGCTTCACTCAGCTCTCTGTCCCTAACTTCCAGCTCTGGGGGCTGCATATCCTGAGGACAACTGATCTTGATATTAAAGACTGAGACAAAAAAGGCATGAAGAACATCAGCCTTTTCCTCATCCTCACTACCCCACCCTCTGCATTCAACAAGTGATGGAGACTCTTCTTGGCCCTCCTTTTGCTGCCAATGTATTCACAGAAAGTTTTCTCATCGTCCTTAACTGAAGGCCAAATCAAGTTCTAGCTGGGCTTTGGCCCTTCTAATAATCTCCCTCTATGGCCTCACTGCATCTTGACAGTCTCTGAAGTTACCTGGTCCTTCTTCCAGAGATAACAGGTTTCTTTTTTTCCCTAAGTTCCAGCCGAAGTTCTCTGTTTAACCAGGTCAGTCTTATTCCTGACAACTTCTCTTTCTACATGTGGGGACAACCTGGTTCTGAATATTTAACAATTCCTTTCTAAAGCACATCCAGCCTTCCTGGACTCCTTTGCTCTTCAGGGCTGAGTCCCAAGAGACTTCTGCCGATCAATCTCCTACACATGCCAAAGTTTGCCTGCTGGAAGACCAAGGTGAAAATTCTGCTGGTGACCCTCCTTACTTCACTCAGTATTGAAAACTAACATTTCATGGTCACTATGCCCAAGACAGCCACTGACTGCCACATCACCCACTAGCCCTTCTCTGTTCACAGTCAACTGGTCTAGCAGGGCACCTCCTCTAGTAGGCTCATTTACCAGTCATGTAAGGAAGTTGTCTTCCACACACTTCAGGAACCTCCTAGACTGCTTTCTCTCTGTTGTGTTGAATTTCCAGCAGACACGTGCCAAGCTGAAGTTGCCCACAAGTATTAGGGCTGGAGACCGTGAGACTTCTGCCAGTGTTTGTAGAATGCCTCATCAGTCTGTTCATCCTGGTTGGGTGGTTTAACAGACTCTCACCACCGGCCCTGCTGATCTTTCCCCTGATCTTCACCCATAGGCATTCAACCGTGTCCTCTTCATCATCATAATTTTCAATACAATCAAAATACTCCCTAATGTACAGTGCTACCCCACCCCCTCTGCTGCTTTGCCTGTCCCTTCTGAAGAGCTTATAGACATATACTGCAGCACGCCAGTCATAAGAGTCATCCCACCAGGTTTCTGTGATGGCAAATATATCATAGCTTTCCTGCTGCATAGTAGTTTCCAGCTCCTCCTGTTTGTTATCCATACTGTGTTCATTGGTGTAGGTGCACTTCAGCTGGGCTGTCCATTGCACCAACTCTGGCATGTCACCTTCAGGCTCATCTCTAGAGAGCCTGGCCTTATCCCCTTCCTCCTTCTAACCCAGTTTAAAGACTGACTGTATTACTGTCTGCAATGTGATATTGTAAAGAGACAGAACATAAACCTGCCAAACTAGACTACTCAGTTATGGTTATTAAAATACAAATAAAGATGTTACTGAAATTTTTGAGCTAGCTGATTCTTTCTGCAAGAAGTATTTCTAAATGACTGAAATGGCAGCCTTGATTCCTATGTAGGCTGAGCCCCAGTGGTGCCATAATGGAAGAAAGCAACAAAAGGATCCTTTCGGTTAAGCTGGTGTTTGAAACCCTAGAGTTCCCCGATACGTCCCAAGAATGTGCAAGCAGCTTTCAAATGTTTCAGTCACACAGCAGAAGCTCCTTTAACTCAGAATTATGTATGCAATTGGGAAGTAACACAGTGGGGCTTCAATAGGCATGGTATAACTTAACAAGCACAGTGAATATGACTGTAACCGTAGCCCTCAGGAGTGCGGGCCATACATGCCACTGCTGTACCAAGGGATGATGTACTCCTGCAGAAAAGCTGCACCCATACACTCTGGTGATAGATCACAGAATCACAGAATAGTTAGGGTTGGCTGCCTCCAACCATTATGTTTTCAACTGGTACCTCCTTGTTTGTTAGTATAACGTCCAGCAACACACCTTTCCTCACTGGCTCCTCACCACTTGCATCAAAAAGTTATCTTCAGTAAACTGCAGGAACTTCCTGGACTGTGTGTGCTGGGCTTTGTTGTCCCTCCAGCAAATGCCAGGGTGGTTGAAGTCCCCCAGGAGAACCAGAGCCTGTGACCACAAGGCTATTTCCCAACGGCTCACAGAAAGCCTCATCACCTTCCCCCCTCTGATCACATAGCCTATGGTGAACACCCACAACAGTGCCTGTCCCCTAATTCTTACCCATAAAATCTCAGCTGGGTAGAGCTTGATACATTCCAGTTGCTCTCTCACATAAAGAGCAACTCTACCACCTCACCTCTCTGACCCATCCTTACTAAAAAGCAGATTCCCATTGTGCCCACCATCCATGGCAATATTCCAGTTATATGTGCGATCTCACCATGTCTCAGCAATTGCAATGAGATCATAGACCTGCAAACACATACGTTACCAGTTCTTCTTATTTATTCCCCATGCTGCATCCATTTTTATGCAGGCACTAACATATATACATATCATATATATAAAATAATATAATCAAGCAACCACATTCCCCAGGAGGGGTGTAAGAGGATTCGCTGTAACCATAAGCACCCATGATGTGTTTTGTGCTTTGATTCCCAACTTCAGGGGCAGCTAAGGTACATCTGTTTCTGCACTGGTTGCTATGACCTGCTCCCCAGGAGGAAGCAGTGGCACAGTTGTTGCCACCCTGGACTCCACTCTTTAAGTCCTTCAGTTTAAAGCCCACCAAATTGGCCAGCCTGCTGCCAAAGATTCCCCTTCCCTTTTTAGCCAGGGGGATCCCATTACCCCGTAACAGGCTACAATCATAAAAACACGACCCACTGTTATAAAAGCCAAAACCTTCTCAACGGCACCAGCTGTGAAGCCAGACACTGATATGCACAATGTGTGTCTCTGGCTGTCCCGATTTCTCTAACAGGGAGGGCAGATGAGGAGATGACTTGGGCATGGGGATGACGTGGGATGTTTTTCACCTGCCTCACCAGGGCTTTATAGTCTTCCTTGATTCCACCTATTTTTTGGCTTGTGGCATCATTTGTACCCATATGAAAAAGTGATGGCAGCAGTGGCCTATGACAGGTCAGGGTATCCTCTCGGCAACACCATGGATCCCAGCTCCTGGAGGGCAGGATACCCCTCGTGACTGTCTATCAGGCTGGCAGTTGTGTGATGCAGTGCCCCTTAACAGATAGTCACCCACTACAACTCTGTTTTTCTTTTTTACAGTGAGGTGCTGCTGGTGAGGTTCTCTTTGTTGGCCTTGCTCATGGACATCTAAAGCCTTTAAAGCACAATACCTGTTTTTGCACCACATCAGCATAGTAGAACAACCACGTTGTTTCCCCTGCACTCCAATCTCCCTGTACTCCTTTGATCTTTTTGCTTCTGTTGACTTGCTGGAGAAACTACTTCTCACATAAGCAGGGCTATCTATAACTTCCAAAACTCAACTTGCCTGATACATTTATGAAGTTCTTAAGTCATCAGAAAACAGAGGGATTTTCCCTTTCTTTTTGAAATCAGCCATATACCCATGGCTCTCTGTGGCTATCAACTTCATTCCTTACATGTTCTTAATTTGCTGTCAGGTGGTTTGCTCCTGTGCTGGAGTGAGGATCCAGATCTAATCTATCCATCATCAAACAGACGTACATCACAGTGCTAGCAAAGTGAATCATGACATTGATCTCTTGTCTTATTTCTCTGCATATTCCACATACATAACTGCAGAAAGTGTCATGGCCTTCCTCTCATGACACTCACTCCCCAAAGGCACAGTTACAACTTCTATCTCAGCTCAAAAAGCTGGTCACAATCACATGGAAATACATGCTGAGTGTCTTGTGCCGTGATTACCAGTCACCATTAGCATTACCAAGCTAATGGTCTGCTGGTTTAAAACACAGATGTTTTAATGTCATTGTGAAGGTCCCAATTTAAATCCTGCTGATACAAAAACTGTTCTTTGTATAATGGAAAAAAAATGGGATAAGAAAGAGAGATTAAAAGTTAAAGAAATTAAATTAGTTGGGGATAAAGGAGGGTAAGAAAAGGTCTGAGATGAATGCCACAAGCAAAAATCTTATCTCATTTGACATGACAGTCCTGAATCTTCTTACTTCAATATGCATCACAACATCCCTGAAGTAGGTCAATTGCACAGGTTAGAGAGGAAATAGAAGAAAAGTCACTATACAGCTGGTCTTTGTTGCCTGATTTTCTCTAGGCAAGAATCAGAATGCATAAGGTCACAGAAACAATGCTGAGGAACCAGAGAGAATAACCTGGCCTTTTGTCTGCCATGTCACCTGCGGTTCTTAACTGGCTCACACTCCTGTCTGTAACATGCATGGAAAATGACTGCCTAGTTAAATCTTCAGTGATCCAGCTGTATGACCAATTTTACCTTCTATATTTGTGTGGTTTGAAGTCTTGCTTTACTCAAGGGCAGCTGTTAAGTCCTTTGGCAATTGTGCACAGAAATTTTGATGCACATTTGAAAATCCTTTTACAGGCCACAATCATAATTCATTCTTTTTTAAAAAAATACATGTAGAGGAAAACAGGATTGTGTTCTCTGTTGTCAAAAGCATTGACACTATTCTATTGCAAACATAGCTTAAAAATGTAACAACCTGGTAAAGTAAGAACTGTTTGCAATTTTATAATCAGTACGAAGAAGACAATGTTACCAGAATCTAACAATTTTGAGAAGTTAGTTGAACCAAACCCTTCCGCTCTTCCTCCTCTATGTACCCAAAGCACAAAAATTTGCAAAAGATGCCCTTTGCTGCAACAGCACCTATCCTGATCTAAGCCAAAATGTAATGTTATTGCAGTGTGTTAGTCAAGGAAGTGTCTGTCTCAAAGGCCAATGAAAACAATGTTAGTTTTGCTGGACTTTGTTCCTCACATAAATAAGCAGATGGCTGCAAAATATTAGGGATAATCTACACTACCATGTACCTACATCGTCATGATACTGTCCTCCCTTTTCCTGTCAAATCAGAGGGAGCAGAAGAAAGGAAAACACTCTTGAGATTATATGGCTTTCTAAGTAAAGTGGTGTACTTTTTTCTTTTTAAAGGGGAATACTCCTAACAGTGTTACTCTTGAGTAACATAAATCAACCGCCAGGTCCACTGTCAGTTCTTCAACAAAAGTATTCATGTGCTATCCTGGATAGAACTTTAAAGGCAACAGGTTACAAATCAGAAAATTGTTGGAAGCATTGCAGTATTTGAACATCCATAACAGCTCTCTGCTGCTCTATTTCAAGAAATGGGTTATGGCACTAAAAATTGCCATTTAATTGTCACTTTCACCACAAGACAAGTCTTATAATGCAAATACTGTGAAACAGTATGCAAAGCATCTGAATTAAACTATCCCTGAAATCAGAGGACAGAGACCTAAATTCCTGCATGAGCCAGATCCCTTAGACTTCAAGCAAACTTACAATGGTTGTTACTTGACAGCAATCTCATCTCCTCCCCTTTACTGATTACTTCTGCTGCTGCTGCTTCAGAGGAATAGAAGAGAAACTCTGCAACGCCACAGAGCAGAACACTCTTGCTGCCTGTTCCAAGCAAAGCTAGTTTTATGCCAGACAATAATCAGCCTGATAAACCTATTAGAATAGCTCTGTAACTCTTCAAGGCAAAGAGAACACTGCCATAAAAAGCTGCAGAGTCATGATGATGTGTCAGTATAATTTATCTGCCCTGGAAGATCCATCTTCACCATAGTAACAAAATAAGGTTTGTTGGATCACTGTGTTTGAGCAAGTCTGTATGGCATTTACATATATATATATTCTAAATCAGCTCGGAAAATCATTAGAATACCTCAGAGAGAATAAACTATAGAGCAGGTGAACAAAATGCAGCCTCTTCTGGGACAGAAAACATAGCAGCCATTTGGCAGTGTAACAGCTTAGGAAGGGAAAAGAGTTTATTAACCCATTGAATGAATATAAGGAAAAAGTATGTATGTTTGTACAACACTGGAGCCTGGCCAAGTTATCAATGGAAAAACATTCCTCCCTACTTGTTAACAGCCTTGTTCATACAATACTTACCAGGAACTGACAATTTCTGGGCAATGATGTGGTTTTGGCTTTCCATGCTGAGTGTACCACAGCATAGCTTTTATTTTCCTTAACTCCTGATGTCTTCAGGAAACAAACATCCTGGTTGCCCTTTAATTTCACAGGGACACTGGAAGACACATGCTGTTCTAAGAGCCCCTCTCCAGAGGGGCTGCAAGAGGCAGCAAGATGAAACATTATCAGAAGTAGCAAGCAGCACAGTCTTGGTGATGCACTCAGAACCAGACCTCCTGCCTGCAGCACACAGATATTCCAGCAGTTAACTGAAAGCACAGGCCCCACATCTGACAAAATTCAGCATGACATTAACAAGCTGCTGTAGTTGACAGGTTAATATCACAAAAGAAAATTTTGTTATTAAGATGATTACTGTGCTAAATTCACTTTCAATGGGCCATTAGAAGAAATAGTCAGGCAGTTCTAACTCCTCGCATCGCAGCCCTTACGTCCTCTAATTGCAAGGCGTTTTCTGACCCTTTGTGCCGACTTAGGAAGCTTGTATGTGTATGAGAATATTCTCAGTGCATATCAAGAGATGATTCACGAAAGGAAAGCCATTTCAAATCATTCTGGAAAAGGAACCAGAGTACACAGGACTTTACACTTACAGGCGACAGCACTTTCCAAGAAATTTCAGGTTGTATCAGCAGGCACATGCACACACACACACTCATACAAATCCACGCACAGGCACACAGAGAAGGCTGCAGAAAAGCTATCATTGACTGACAGGTTTTGGATCCAGTATAATTCCAAACCAGGAACAAAAACCATATAAAGAGAATTTGAATATTTTATTGCATATGTCCCATAAGACTTACGTTTACTATTAAAGTATAGGCCAAAGACACCTGGATTTACAAGGCACTCAAAACCTACTATTGTCTGTGCAAAAGGACCTACTGTCATTTAAACAGATTATTCCAGTGTGTCATTAATAGATTAAGATCTGACTGTTTAGATGCCACGGGGTCCATCTGGTACCTGGAAATCAAAGAAAACTTTGCCACTAATTTCACTGAAAATTAGTCTGGAAAATCAATAAGCAAGAGTATCCTACCTCTTTTAAAGAAAAAACCTAAGCAGAATAATAATATATTAATGTAATTAACAAAAGACAGTTATAGAAACAATTTCAAAAGACGCAATAACTTGACCTACACCAACGGCTTTTGCAAGATTCATGGGCTAATTAAAATTTTGAACAAAAATAAGTCAATAAACATCAAATGCACAACTACATCAAAGTTTTGGAAGAGGACAAATAAAAGGGTATTTTAAGACATAACTAGCCAAAAAGAAGTCGATTTGCTTGATCATCAAATTCATCTGTGAAAGGGAGGCACCTTTATTTCACTGGAGTAAAATTTTCTCTTTTATGGATTAATTACAGGGTTAATACAAACTGAGTCCTTCTCTAAGCTGGCATTCATCGTCCAATTCTAAAGTAAGGCAACAGTAAGAAAGTTAATTGTTCCATTCCCTGCAGTAGTACCTCATTAACATGAATGCTTAGATTATTCTTGGATGAGCAATTTCAGTGGCCACTGAAGCTGAGTACAATCTATTTCAGCATTCTCTGGGTTCTTGCTCTTTATTCTTTTAGCTCACCAACTCATAACACCTTGCCCTGCTTGACTTTCTTTGGCAGTTACTCATTTGGCAGTTTAGCCATTTTTTGCTATTTCAGCTTAGTGCTCAAGTGTATTGCATCACCAAGAATAATCTGGTGCCCTCAATGTGTAAGACTTTTGTAAACATCTCTTCCCACTTTCAAGATCACAGAAAACTCTCCTACTGTCCTTTACTTTATTCCTTCAGGCAGTAAAGTTTCACCACACTCCTGGAAGTTAATGCTGTGTATGGCCTTAGATTGAGATTGTCCATTGCCCTGAATCATGTGCTGTCTCTTATACATTTCCAGCATACAGTGCAAGGCTTATCCAAAGAACCTCATGTTTCTGTCATTCACATAGTCACATGATCAAATCATTAATAATTTCTGAGAATTTAAAAGCTACTCCAAGCTTTTCCTTTTCCTTTGAGATCACCAACATTAAAAGCAAACATCAAGAGTTTCATGCTTCAGCTTTAAAAAAAAAAAAAA